>BHFT01035342.1:0-24591 GCA_004320025.1 Laticauda laticaudata | reverse complement strand
CCGCTGTGTCCTTTATGCATACGTTTTGCGTCCGTCGGCCAGTGGGACCTAGCCTTTAAGATACTGAGTAGGAAGATGGAAATTATCATTCCTGTGTTTTCTCAAAACATTTCTAGTTATAGAGCTGTTATGATTCTGCTGATGTGTTATCTCCTTGATGATTGAAACTGCTATGGAAATCATATTTCTTATATCTGTGTGGCTGGCTTTGCCCTTTCCACCTGATGATACTATTAAACAGCTCATTAGAGTTACATTTTGCTGCTCATGAGATTGTTGAGTTTATTCGCTTGATTCACACCAGGCTTTTCTTCCAGGAAAAACACTGATAGAAGAATCTTCCTTAATTTTGTCATCACAACATATTTATGAAAAAAGCAAGGCTGAGAATCAGTGACGAGTCAAAGTCAGCAAGTCAGTTTTCATGGCAGAGAGTAGGTTCTCGCAAGTCCTAGTCTTACCTTAATCACCATAGCATACTGGCTTCCTTAGGTCGTCCTTTGGAGAAGCAGATTGCCATAGACATATGGTTTGTGACTCTGATCAAAGAATGCAAACACAACAAAACCAGTGTGTCCTAACTTTGTTTCTTGGAGGGCATGCGAACCCTTTAAAAAGATCATTAGAATCTAAACCAGAAGTCAATACGTCAAGTGACAGTGCTATAATGACTTGAATTTGACACCCCTGCTCCAGAGCCTATCAGAATGAGACTGTTCTCAGTCTTTTATAGCAAAATAGACAGCATTTGAGTTAAGAAGCATTACTCATAGAATTTGCATAATATATTAGGTTATGCTATGATGTAGTACATCATTCAATATATTGTGCAAGCCCAAGTAGTATGGCTCATTTAATAGTTCAGTATAATGTGAGAACCAGGCAATTGTGTTAATTCAAAAATACATGTTTTTGTTAAATATAAGTTTAAAGCTAAAAGCTGCTTGTTTTTAATTAGCTGAACAGATAATCCAACTATATTTTTTTGGTTTGTTACAGATTTTTTTGTTCATCATCCCCAAATTCAGGGATCAATTTTAATGTAAATTAGTAACAAACACTACAGTAGAAGTTCTTTAAGCTCTATGTAAAAAATAAAATCATATACTCAACTACATATTTTAAAAAAGTAAAAGTTTCCCCTGTCCAGTCGTGTCCGACTCTAGGGTCAAGCTAACAATTAAAATATTAATCTCTCAACCCTTAGCTTTAAATCACAATTCATTGTATGTTATAAATGTGGAACTGAGTTTTCAAATAAATCATTTCTAAACTCTGTCACTGAGGTGGAATTTGTGCTATCTATATATCCCAAATAAAGTCTTTTTGGTCAGGTATCAATTACATGATTTTTTTCTAGAAATGACACAAACTCCCGTCTTACAGCTACTGTTTTGCTCTCGGGCATTTTCTGCAGGGATGCCCACTAGATACATCAGACTTCAGGGTTCTACTGCCTGAGAGTTAGAGAAGTCAAAGGCCAACTCATCTGAACTGATCTAAATAAACCAACAGAGGGGGAAAAAATAGCATTCCCTACCCAGCAAAGAGACAATAAGGAGAAGCAAGCCCTGCTTTGCCAGCCATTCAGTCTATGGCCTAATCCATGCCCAATGCTCATTACAAACCTTACCGAAATTTCCAGAGATGCATCATCTGCATTCAACAGCTCCTGTATTCAGTGTGGTATGGGAAGCCTAGCTGGTTGTAAAATAAACTGGGCAGGTACCTGCTAAAGCCCAACCCTAGCAATTGAATGGATGCAATTTCCAGATAAATACTCTTAAGTGATTAAACTAGGATGACAACCTTTAATTTCAAAATCACACACTAGGATATGACTCTTTTTAGGCACTTAAGGTAGGAATATGCAATACGTTCTGTAATTATGATAGTCTATCACATCATTTATTGCAAAGAAATTCTTTTTCATAGCAAGATAGAATCTATATTGAAGGCACCTAATAAAAAAATAGTGGTTGAATAAAATTTACAAGTTGGGAAAGAAGGAGATGAGTAACATCCAATTACGTAATCCAGACAATTTATTTTTCTTATCTCGTGTATCACTGATACATAACTAGACTATACTTGATTTAACTGGTTTAAGAGAAATTAGACTGCACTGCTTAGCATTTTACCTAGCGCATACAGGCCTTACCAGTAAGGGTAATTGTTCATCAGGATTGTGTCAGATTCTAAGATTGGCTGTGGACCGGAGCAATCTCTAAAGATCTGTTAGGAGAGCTGAATCAACTTATTTGATTTATTGGACCTTCAACAAAGCTACAATTTTATTTTGATTTACTGTGATTCTGCAGATCTGGTCATAGTCCATTTTTCCATTGGCCAGGAATATTTGCTTCATCCATCCTTCCACATACTGAAGTCTTTCTCCAAACACAAGTTTGCCTGTGTGCATTGTTGTTAATTTCTCTTTCTTCCCAATTGCTGCAGCGATAGGCAAACATGGCCACAGTGATTAAGAAAAGCACCCAATTGCAAATTGCCAAATGTTTGAATTATTGCATCTTTCCAATTCAGGCACTTATTTTGCATATGTTTTTTATACTCCACTGTCTCCTCTACAGTTATAGATTGCTACCATAGCAACTAAATGAATGCTTTTTGTAAACTATTAGATAAACATTAATGTACAGGTAGTCCTTGACTTACAACCACAACTGAGCTCAAAATTTTTGTTGCTAAGTAAGACATTTGGTAAGTGAATTTTGCTCCATTTTACAATCTTCCTGGCCACAGTCGTAAAGTGAATCACTGCCATTGCTGAATTAGTAACATGGTTGTTAAGTGAATCTGGTTTCCCCATTGACTTTTCTTGTCAGAAGTTCGCAAAAGGTGATCACATGACCCCCCGGGACATTGCAATGGTCATAAATGTGAGTCAGTTGTCAAGCGTCTGAATTTTGATCACATGACCTTGGAGAGGCTGCCTTGGTCGTAAGTGTGAAAAATAGTCATAAGTCACTTTTTCAGTGTTATCACTAAATGAACTGTTGTAAGTCAAGGACTACCTGTAGTAAAAATTTTGGAAGAAACAGCATGGTATTTCAGGTAGCAGGAAACAGATTGTGCAGTATTTGTTCCACCCTCCTATTAGTCATATACATATATATAGTGAAGATATTAAGGAACTGATTTTAAACTGCTTTGTGTGTGTGTGTGTGTGTGTGTGTGTGTGTGTGTGTGTGAAAACAGTGATGAGGAAAATCTCCATCTCCATGATGGCGAACCAGGTGGCATGCAGAGCCATTTGTACAGGAACACAAGCTCCAGCCAAACTTACCTGCAATGCACTTATGTGCACCTCCCAGCTGATTTTTGGCCTGTTTGAGGCTGTTTTCGCCCTCCCAGAGATTTGAAGGAAGCTTCTGTAGCCTCGGGAGGCCAAAAAACGGGCCTTCTGGAAATACCAGAAGTGGGGAAACGGGCCCATTTTTCAGCCTCACGAGGCTGCAGAGGCTTCTCTCGAGCCTCCAGGAGGGTGAAAATGGCCTAAAACGAGCCAATAATCAGCGGGGAGGTGTGTGCATGCACAATGCAAGTAAGGGGTGGGGCGGGTGTGTTGCGCACGCATGTGCAGGGGAGGCAGGGCATATTGCATTGTGAGTGCCGACACACATGCGCTTTCGACAAACCACAACAAAAAGGTTTACCATCACTGCCGTATGTTATACAATTACTGGTATGACTACACATTCAACGACTCTTCAGAGTTACTATGGTGCTAAACAACTAGTCCTTGAACTTCAAGCCATCCCAGTACCGCCTCCCAGTCATGTGATCATGATCAGATTGCTTGGCAACTGGATTACACTTATGTTGCTTCCTCTCCTGGTCAACTGGATTTCCATTTACGACAGTCCCTGCCAGCTTCCCACAAGCAAAGTCAATGGGAAAGCTGCAGGAGGTTGCAAGTCACTTCCAATGCTTTTTTTTTGCACCTGCCGTTCTGCAGACCTAAGCACCTGATGGTGGTGGCTTCTGTGGTGCCTTCCTGCCCACCTGCTTGTCTTAGATTCTCACCTCTTCCTATATCACTCTCAGGTGAGGTCCTTGTTAAACCAGTCATACAGTCCTGGGATTACAATGGAAACTGGGAGTGCTGGAACTGCTGTCGGTAAACAATGTGGTCATGTGACATCACATTTTAAGACTGTATTGCCCAGTGACAGAAATTCCAGTCCCAGTTTCCATTGTAATTGAGCATTACTTGTATCAATGCATGATAGAATCCACTCTTAAATCTTATTTAACTTGTATTAAATCTGGGGGAAGCTTCACATATTGCAGCAAGCCATAATATGGCTTATTTATTATTGGTTTAATGTGGCATGAAAATAACCACTGATTATAAATCATAGTTTATACTCATCACATCAAATTATGTTTACTATTAATAAATTATGTTAAAAGGTTATATGTTAATGCTCTTCAAATTTGATAAAACTCTGGCTTATAATTTCTGGCTGTGCTAGAGTAGCTACTAAACCTCTCTTCCTCCATTGGATGCTTTCTAGATATTTTGGACAGGTAGGAATTCTGAAGCTTGTTGTCTGTTTGGATTGGGGAAGTTTGGTTACCAGCTCCAATCCATCCTTAACATTGGTTTTCATACAATGTTTGCCTTTGAGCCCAACAACCTTGGCCTCTGCTTATGTAAGCTTTTCTGCCCACTGTTCTGCAACAAACATTCTTGTTTCAGTGCCAGAGCTTTCTGTTTCACAATATGATGCTCCTAATCTGCCATTAGTAGCTACACTTGAATCTTTTTGTGATTTGTACTTGTCTCAAAACCAAGCAACGTCACACAATATCAACAATGAATATTTGTTTCTAGTTATATGACTAAACATATGTGGAAATGTCCATGGGTGTGTATGTTTCTAAGCAGTGTTATTGTTGAATACAAAATATAATTTGATGTTATCATTTGACTTATTTTCTGAATGAATGTTGCCAGTTTTTATTCTTCTGTTGAAATTGTGTTTATATGCACAAATACAATTCATATACCCAGACCCTTACTGTAATTGCTTCTTGCTTTGTATGTTACACTGAAACTGCATTCCATTCTGTACCTGGGTTCTTATCTATTATATTTTAGGTACCTGGACAGAATAATGGGAGACAATAAATGGCAGAGTCATTATGTTCTTGCAAACCATGCATAAAGATACCCACCTTTATCCTTTAAAGGTATAAACTTAATAAAAGTCTGCTGACAGTTAAGGGTGGCGGAAGCTTGGGAGGAAAGTGATGAGGCAAGAGATCTTCCACCAGGATTACTGGATTGAAACTACCCACCTGCTTTTCAGAATCACACAGTTGCAGAGAGAATGAATGAATGCAAGAATGAATGCAAGAATGAATGGAGTTTGGGTTTGTTTGCATTTGAGATTACCTGACTTCAGTGGATTCAGCCACGAATTTAGCTGACCCTGTGAAATCCCAGAGACTCAGAACTGCTTTCAGACCTCATGTTGAAATGCCCAGACTTACCACTCTCTACTAGCATATATCAAATCAGTATGGAAAATATACACTGTATACTGCTGTCATTCCAAATCTACTTTTTAAAAAAACCTATGCCTCTAATATGTTCTAGGAATGTCATCGTGTTTTAAGTTCTAAAGTTTTTTCAAGCTCATAATCTAGTGTGTGTGTTTTGTTCAACACAGGCACATTTTTGGTAGCAAACATATATTTATAAGCAATTGACTGTAAACTTTCAGAAAGAATGTTTCAAACAGGATAATAATGGTCATTCCTCAAGCAGTGACTCAGATTGGTGGCAGAGGGGCATTCCAGAATTAATGCCAAATGACTCTCTGGAAATGCATGGAAATCACAACTTTGTATCTTTTACCCTTTTCACTTTCTTTCAAATCTTGCAAATCCTGCAAATCTTCTGAACCTGGACTTTAAAAACAGTATCTCTAGGTAATGTTAAACATTCAATAGTGATTTTATTCTATTAAAGAGGACTTATAATTGAATGACCAAAGAAGCCCAGCACCACACAAGAGAGATTGGGTGCAATAACTGTTACATACAGGTATTTACATATGTCCCAAAGGTGCTATTTCAAGAGGCAACTGGACTGTCTGGTTTTTCTTTGAAGACTTTTCCCTTCTTATCCAAAGAAGCTTCTTCTTCTCTGAATATATCATTTACATATGGCATATTCTAACAAATTCTAAACTTTTTGCATTCAATTTAGGATGACTTCGATTTTATCTTAGAATGAACATCTGTAGAAGTTTGAGGTGAATTAGTTTTTGCACAGCAGTGAAATTGACTTCACAGCTAAGGAAGTATCTATGCGAACATTTCCACTATCTGAATCTAATATAATTGAGCTCAGCACAAGGGGCTCTGAAGGAGTTGTTACTTTAAGGGACAAAGAAACATTCCACCTTTTGGCAATCTTGAAGGTCCAGAAACCGCTCCATATTATTCTACAAGGTTTTTCACCTGTACTATGTAAAGGTAGTCCTTGACCGATAGCAGTTCGCTTAGCGACCATTCGAAATTACAACGGTACTAAAAAAGTAACTTATGACCATTTTTCACACTTAGGACCATTGCAGAATCCTCATGGTCATGTGATGTACATTCGGATGCTTGACAACTGACTCTTTTGTTCTGACCCAAGCCCTTTTCCAATCCAGAGGAAAAGAAACCTTGTAATGCTTTTGCAAAATAATTAGCTGTGATAAGCACAAGCCTTGCCAAACCTGCCAAAAGATAACAGACAAGAAATAATTTGCAGTACAAGAATCTTCAAATACAAACTCAGGATACTGGAATGTCCACAAGGATGGAGTTTCAAAACATCTTTGCCTTCTGCAAAGTATATTCCTTTCACAGCTGGCTTTTATCTTCTTGAAGGAGGGGCAGCCTTACTCCTGAGTCGCCCATGCTGTTGTGGCTGCTCTTTCCTACGAGCAATCCTGCGTGCATGCACACTTGGTACAGACTCCTCGGGAACCTTCTCATCGCTGCTGCCAGCCCCCACAGTCTCTGAAGGCAGCAGTCCACTTCCCAATGGTCCTGGCCCCTCATCTGAGTCCTCGCTCTCCTCAGCCATCCACACCTGCTGCTGGCTAACCACAGCACATTTATGATGGTTGCAGTGTCCTGGGAATCACACTGTTGCAGTGTGCAGTGGGGGTCAACTTTCTGACAAGCAAAGTCAGTGGGGAAACCAGATTCATTTAACAAACATGCTACTCACTTAACAACTGCTGTGATTCACTTAACAAAGGTGGCAAGAAAAAGTTGTAAAACAGGGCAAAACTCACTTAAGGTTCTCAGCAACATAAACATTGGGTTAAATTGGGGTTGTAAGTCGAGGACTACCTGTGTTTTTTAAAAAAAATCCTCTCAGTATACATATCTAAAGCATTATTTACAGTTACGGTATTTGCAGCTCAGTGAAAGCTTCCATATAATCATCACATTGCATGAGAACATTTTGGAAGTGGCAGCTGCAGGATTAGGAGGACATGTTTGGACCACAGAAGCCAAAAACTTTCTCACACAAAAAAACACACACCCACCCCAACTTTGTTCTTATTAAACCTCTGGAGCTGCTGTAGCGTGCAGCTGCAGTCATGCCGGACTGGTTTCAGATGCTTGGCTGAGCGGCTGCTAATGAGTTCAGCAGCCTCTGGTTGAGGCAGAGTGTTCCAGACATCGCCTGAGCGTCACTTACATAACAGCGCAGCTGCTGCTGCTGCCACCACCCTAGGCACCTGTCTGAGCCAAACAACAGACAAAGCAGCCACAACACCCACAGGATGCCGTTTCATAACCATGTGGCTTGTATGCTAGTGGCAGTTCTGGGAGAAAAAGGCCTAAGCTGGCATTCTGCATGGAAGGGGAACAAGAAAAGAAGTGGTAGCCAGACACTTAAACCACCTGGGAAGGGAGGGAAGTTTTCCCCTCGACAGGAAGCCTGAAAAACAACCCTTGAAACCCGTTCACCAAACAGGAATAAAAAAAAAGAAGCAGAGTTGGTTTAACAAATGTGAGGGAATAGTAAATAAAAGCATTTGCCAAGGAAACAAATTGTCATTAAGCACCTTTCTCTTCCCGATTATCTGCTTTTAAGATTCCCCTATGTAAGTAGCGACATTTTTCAACATTAAGCGGGTGTGGGTGTGGAAATCTTCCTTAGTATAGTTTCAAAATTTGCCAGATGCCATTTAGCAGATTTGAAGAGAATCCATCAGAATGGTACACACAGTCCAGCTTAAGCTCTCATGGAGAAAAGATATATTTAATGATCTTACATTATGTCATTGTGTGCTGGAGATAAAACAATGGTGTTTTATCATTGTTAAATGGAGCCCAACAGTGTCTCGACAAAAAAAATTATAAAGTGAAAATTTAGTATTGTTTAGAATGGGAATGCAAATACTGTACGTAGCACTTCTCTTACTATGGAAAACCAATGTTGTCTTCTAGCATTTTGGCCTCTTTGTCTTTTGGGATGTGTTTTGAAGTTTACAAAATAAGTTGGAAGAGCTGGAGCTTTTCAGCCATTTCTCTAATCGGATCCTAAAAGAACAGTACTCAAGGAAAGGAAGAGCAGCACTACACCTTCAAGCAAACTCAATCTGTAAACTTCAAAAAAACTAACCCTATTTTTAAAGGCGACCCACAGTCTGGGATTCTCAGCTAATATTCTTCACTCCCATTAATCTAATCTCTCATTAAAAAACTAGAAAATGGTTGATCAAACTTTTTGGATCATTTGGAAAAAGAGTGATTAATCATGATTGTTGATTCTCATTCACAATACTGTGATGAAAATAGGATTTGCTGTTCACAAAAAGGCTGCAGTGCTGGGTATGGTTTTTCCAGAAATCAAATGTCAAAACTATCTGACATCTCACTATTATGCAAAGAATATGGATCGAAGCCCCCAATATTATACTAAATCACATTTGCCCCTTCAACCATAACATTATGGTTATAGAAATTAAGTGGGTAATGATGCACAGAGAAATAAAGAATGAAGAAATGACAGTAACAAAGCACACCCCACAAGTGAGTTAGGAATCGACCAAGCAAGAAGTATTCCACAAAGGAGGTTAATTTAAAAATAAAGATGGTGTTGGCAGCCATGAGGCACACACACAAAACAGAAATGAGCTTCAGCTGCATGGCTGTGACCACCATGATTTTTGCCTTCTCTGGAGACAACCCTGCTGGCAAACCTCAGAGAGTTGTCTACAGACATAGAAGGACTGAAAGATCCACTATCAGATATCCTGTTATTAGCTTCTAACTCTTTCTCCTGCTGCTATTTCAGCAGGAAACTAGATTCAACTATTAATATTGTGTGGAAAAATTATCTTGACAGGTGCTCTAAAATTTCCATAAATTCAAAACAGAAACAGCAACAAAATACATAGTTGTGTTGCTTTAGATCATATAGCTTTTTCTGAGCCATTAATTACATTTGAGCTTTAAGTGGGATGTTGGACTCTACTTTCCAAGACATATTAAAGAAGTAGCTAAAATGAGATTTTGGTGATAGATTTTATGATTTTTGATAGCCGTCACGTTATAAATTACAAAATTCACCCTGACACAACATAGTTTTTGTTTAAAGCACCAAAGAGAAATCCAGCGAGTCACAACAACAAAAAATTGATAAGCAAGTTATGGGCAGGGTATTCCAATTTTTTTCTTAATATGTCGAAACTCAAACTAAGGACTTGAAGGGCTATGGGTTCTAAAGAATCTTAGCTGGAACTAAACAAGCCAGTTGGGCTTTCATGTATGTTTCAGCCAGGTGTCTTCACTATAAATCAGATCCTATTTTATTCTTTCTTGGTTAGAATGCATAGAAACTGATCAATAGCTATTTGATAATCCTTAATAATTACTTAGTGGTAAGAAATCAGAGTAATTCAGTTCTCCATAATGAAGAACAACTGAATTAGTTTCACATCCTGATTTTGTTGTTCTTGTTAAAACATTTTAAAAAACTTATTTTCTGATATAAGTAAAGTTGTACTCTGTTTAAATACTCTACTATAAGAAGTCCCAGCTGCAATGACATATTTTGCTATTAAGATATATTACTTTGTTAAATAAGGAAAAATACCATGGAAGTTTATCTAGGTATTGGTGGTGAGAGAAAACCTGTGAATCATTTAGAACTATTCATGATCCTAGATACCATTACATTATGATCAGAACTCCATCCAAAGAGATTTTTCTTAAACAATCATTATCCAAAACATTTTATTGTTTCGTATCTTTATTAATTGAACTTAGATTCTCATATCAAAGTATTCACAGTAACCATAGTTTAAATTAGGAAAAAATAACATTAAATAACAACCAACCACTGGCAAATACAACCTTAAAATCCATTAACAACATTCAAAATTAGATGCAGTCCTCATGAACTTTGGAGCTTATTTTTTTAGCACCAACTGAAATGAAACCAAAGAAACAAGCAGGATCTCAACAGAACTTTGAATTGTGCCTGAAAGTTTAGAGTTAGCTAATGCAAGGCCTGTATCAAATATTAAATATGTTTTTGACATTTAGACCTCCAAATTGTGCTCTTTCTTGGATAATGCTTCCCCATCAAGGGACACAGGGGCCAACAGAGAATCTCAATGCACAAACAGCAACTTCATCTTCCTTGGGTTCACCTTAAGTCTGTTTTGTCTCATCCAGACTCTTACAGCTTCCAGTAAACACAGCAAAGCCTCAACTGCATCTCTAGCACAACTTGGGGGGAGGTTGCTATAAAGCTAGTCTAGGATACTATGTTTGATGATATCCACTGGAAGGTCTAAAAGGACCAGGAGGGGCATGCCTCCCCAACGGAAGATCTTACAAACCGGGTACTAGAGTAACAAGTTGTCACCTCTATCCCAAGCTCAGGTCTGAACTGTGATGAAAATGCGTCCAGATAATCTGCTTCATCATAGGAACAATGTAGTTGTCTTCTGATAACTATGTCACAATAACCTTGTTCCAGAAGGAAAACAGTATTATTGTCCAAAACAACTAGGTTCACATTGGGCTTCTTCATCCAGAGTAAGGCCACCAGAACTTCTTTCAAGGCTGTAGAATCATATTCTCTCAAAGTGTAATTCTGATGATTCTCCAGATTGCCCTGAGTCCACTTCCACTAAAAGTACTAGGAAAGGCATGGATGAAGCCTGTGAAGAACAGAACTCTTTCTAGAGAGTACTCTATGTCTATTTTACTAAGGTTCACCAATCAAAAGACATCTTTGGATGATACATGCAGGTATTACCACAATCACATCCCTCTGCCCATAAAGTCATCTTTGGGAAATCTGAGTAATATGTGCAGCAAAATCCTGGGCAAAGTAGTCACCATGGAAAGCAGATTTACATGTCATTCTATTGCTAAAATGGAATTTCCCCTTCTTATTAAGCGAGCAGGGAAATATCCTGCTCACTCAATGAAAAGAATTGAAGAAACTTTGACCTTCTTGTTCCCAGAGCGTAGGCCTGAATTTGGTTTGTACTTGTGCCTAGTCAGATTCATTTCAGACCAATGCTCCAGGGATTTTTACTGCCACCTTCTCCTGGAGTTCCGAAGTAAAGGTGTCTTCCAAGATCAGCCAATAGAAAAAGTCTGGTTGAGAGCAATAAAAGTGCCAAGGAAGCCTCTTACTGCTAGTGGCAAAACAGACAAGATAAAATTGCCCAGCAGATGACTGAGAGGCTATGCAAGCATCTGCTAAAAACATTTGGATCCATTAGACATCAGAGAGTATCTGAATGAGCTCTTTCATCTTAAAAGACTTGGTAGACAGAGGTAGTATCCAGCAGGTTCTGACCAATTCTGGAGAACTGGTAGCGGAAATTTTGAGTAGTTCGGAAAACCGGCAAGTACTATTTCTGACTGGAGATTTTGCAGTATCCTTCCCCCTGCCACGCCCACCAAGCCACACCCACAGAACCAGTAGTAAAACATTTTGAATTCCACCACTAGTCCCAATCAACTGAACCAGGAAGTAATAAGACTATTGAAAGGGCTGATATGTCTTTCATGAAACTGCTCCAAGGGAAATATAAAATCTAACATGTATATTCTTATGCGTGATAAACCTAAGACTGATCTATGGTTTTTACGTAAGTCATAAATTCCTGAGCTCTCCTAGCCAACAGTGCATGTAGACTGAAACCTCCTAGCACCACTGTTGAGCAAAACCTAATACCAACCCAGACCCCAAGTCCAGAAAGGCAGGTAGAAACTCTGTTGGCAGGATGGTTACACAGTAAGTTTCCTGCCTTATTCTTACGGCACAAACATTTGTACTCCATCATTTCAGAAGCAAAATCCCTAGTCAAGCTGAAGTATCTTTAAAGGTCAATAGCCTTCTCACCCAGCCCCACTAGATCTTTACTTTGAGGCTTTGAAATTAAGGGTAAGTCTCTGAGAATATTGCCACCTCTGCCCACCCAAGATTTGCCAATGGGTATCGTGTCTGCCTTTTGTCCATGAAACACTCAGAAAATGACCAAAATCTACAGCAAATGAATATTTGTGATCAGCAATTTGAAGGTCACTAGAGTGAAAATGAGATTATCAATGAAATGGTTTCCTTTATTCTGAAATGGAACTGTAGGGTGCTCCTCTCAACTCTATCTCAATCTAACACAAACAAGAACCGGTTTCCCTGTAGCTCCAGGCCCTTTCCATCATTAACCCATCATGACTTCTGCCCAACTTCGCCACCAACCAACTCAAACGAACACTCAAACTAACAGCATTTTCCATTACAATCAATATCCCTCCTATACAACCCAAAACTTTCATAGCAATGGCACCCTCCTGTTGCCCTAAAGCCAGCCCTCGCCCCCAACTTTCTCACTGAAAATGGTCCTCCCACTTTGCCTCACTTCCAAAGTGGTTGACCACTATGACAGGATAGGTTGTAACACATCAGACATATCTCAGAGCATAAAAAGAAATAGGTTGTAAAAAGGAATGGGTTGAGCTATTGCCAAGCTGATATGCAGGACTGGTCAAGAGAAACCAGAACATTTATTTGAAGTTACTAACAGTAAATGAGATGCCATAAATTATTACATCTAAAGCTTCACATACCATCCCCCCAAAAAGTGAATGGTCCAAAAAACATGACACATGAGAGATTTGTGTATTATTTTACCAGAACTTCTTTATCTACTAATATAGATGAAGCTTAAATCACTTATAGGCCACAATATTGCAGGATTATGGATATTTTCAAAGGTTTCACAAACTTTTGACTGGTTCACAAACTTTCACCACTGCATTCTGCTATTAACTGGGTGAATATAGAACCCTGAAATATCAAAAACAAGCACAAACATGACAGATTAAATCTCTTCAGTGAAACTCCTTACAAGCTGCCATCTATGGCTTCCATCAATAAGATTCATGTAGCTACTTCAGACTATAGAACTGAGCACTGAATGGAGTTACTCTACATCCAGAAATGTGCATAACATTTAACATTAGACTTATTCGAACTTTAGATAATATTTTAAGAGGCTCAGCCTCACTTTTTGATATACCTGTACAATGTTTAATATCTATATTGGCAAAAATAAGTAAACTGTGTTTTGAAAACAAAAATTGTGGGAATTTATATCCATTAATTCCAAAAGATTTGTATGTAGATGAAAAAATAAATGAGCTAAAACTCTGGCTTGCCCAAGTCAGACTTTCAGCTTGTTGGAATGAAAACTATCAACTTCCATTTGACAAGGTCTCAAGAGGTCTTTCATTCACCATCTACTTAATTCTTCTAAGTAGGAATGCCAGGGAGAGAATTTCAGAACTTCAAAGCTTTGGTCCACCCCCAAAGAAAACCTCTGAATTTTGGTCCATGAAAAAGCAATTATTTCCTCCCATCAGAAAAATGTTTATATACAACAAATTGCAGTTGACACACTTCTGGCAATGCTTTTCACAGCTGCATTAACTCTAAAAAACTTTTCTGATACAGATTTGAGCACAAACATTGCTTAAGATTATTTTTTTTCATAATATTATAAAACTGTTAAAGGAGAGAAAAGAAAGATTTATTAGGAAGGATAAATTACAAAATTTATTTTTTGTAATTATACTGTAATTTCAAAATTACAGTAGTTTGACCTTTCTCTATCCATTAACTGAAGTTAGTAATGTTATTCCACAGATATCTTGTCCTGAAGTACTTATCCATTTGTTGTGTCACGTTTTATATACATTTAAAGCTGCAACTTAAAAATAAAAGTACCATCACATTTGTTTCTGCCACAGAAGGGGATCTAGTCTTTTTCAGTGAGAAAATTCAGACTTTGCCACATACATTTTCACATTAATTCACCCATTCTTCTGAAAAAAGCCAGAAAAAGATTCCACAATTCCTTGCTTTCAAAAGGTGAAGCCTATTATTGAAGAAAATACCATATACTTCAAAGATCTAAGTTCGTAAATTCCATGTCTTTTGAAAATCAGCATACTGTGGGAGCAAACACACACATTCCTTTGTCTAAAAATGAATGAAGTCTTCAAAAGAACCTATTTTATTTTATAAAAGGAAATTTCCATAGGATTCAGAATTGCAAAGTCCTCAACTTATGACTACAATTGAGCCCAGAATTTATGTTGTTTATAATTTAGAAATTTGTTAAGAGAGTTGTATTACTTTTCTTGCCACATTTGTTAAGTGAATCACTGCAGTTGTTAAATTAGTAACATGGATAAGTGAATCTAGCTTCTCCATTGACTTTTGTCAGAAAATTGCAAAACATGATCACATGACTCCAGGACACTGTAATTGTCATAAATATGAACCGGTTGTCAAGCAACCAAATGTAAATCACATAATCATGGGGATGCTGCAATGCTGCTTTCTGTCATGAGAAAGAGTCATGTCATTTTTTCAGTGCCATTGTAACTTCGAATGGTCACTAAATGAAGTGTTCTAAGTTGAGGACTATCTATACTGACAACTCATGCTTAACTCAGTCATCAAGACCACATCCCAAATGTCCAAGTGAAGGGATGTGCTTTCAAAGTATTAAAATATCCTATTATAGCTATTAAAACTAATATCTAGTCTTTCCCGGCTCCCCTGGGATAAAACTCCTTCATCCCAGTTTTACATTGTACCCAGTGAAAGATTCAAAAGTGACATGGTAATTTCCTTTCTAATTTCTTTAGAATTAAATTACTCTGTGAATACAATATCAAAACACTTCTGAACTCAATTATAACTAATAACAATAAATCCAGCTCTACCATGAACTGCTTTGTTCCAATTTATACTTTTTCCTTTTATATTCCAGCACATAAACACATATGAACTTCATAAATAGTGCATACATTGACATTTTAATACCAAGAATTTTCTTTGAGTGAAGGAACTGGGGACTAGAAAATGACCTGTACATATGCCCAAATATTTTAAACACCTATAATTTGTTAAACTCCAAACCACTCTATTCCCTTGCCCAATTTTAAAATCATTTTCCACACTTATGATTTCCAGTCAGAAAGCTGATAAAACCACCTCATCATTAATTCTTTTGTTAACTTTAAGGAAACAAATAATTCAAGCTCAGTGGCTTTATGCTCCCCTAAAGTAAGCATCCCCTCCTCAAATATCTTCCATGTTTTGCCTCCAGTTCTTCTGATACTACCCAATGAAAATCAGACAGTTTGAGTGACAAGAAGCACTGAAATTATTTCCCTTACAATTTATTTACATACTTCCCATCAGCACTGGTGACCCTGATGTTGTAAATGAACTGACAACTTCTGTATCATCGTCGTAACACCTAGCTGGCACTCCAATAATTAATCTCAGGAGACATGATCCAAAGAGAAACCAAGTGACAGAGAAATAAACAAAAAAGTGACACACATCTAACTCAGATAATTGGTCCAGGAAGAGAATGAATTCAACAATGGAGTTGGTTTTGAGTTGTCCCAAGAAGTTACATAATCAGTGTATTAGAACAGAAGTTACGTGAGAGTGCCAATTCTGCTTCTTCTTCACTACAAAACTGTCAGTTGTACAATTTCATCAGATGAGAAGTAAATGGAAAAGATGGAATTCCATCGGGAAAAAAATAGGGAAGAGCAGGCATGGAATGGTAGAGGGGGCAATTAGGGGAAATCAGTCTATTGGGGTTCATTTTGCACTGGGTGGTTTATAGGGCTCCAGTAGAAGACTTGAAAAGGTATTGACTTTATCAGCTCCTCGCACTTCATGGGGTAAAAGTGGCAACTTTACAATATGAAAGTCTTCATAAAGGTCTTCCATCTGGATAAAAGAAAAGAAATTGAACAGTCAAACAGTCCTAAAGCCTAGGAATCAGGATTAAGAATTACAACATTTTCTATGTCAATTTATCCTGTTAGGGTAGAAAGTTTTACTATGTTTATTCTTTATAATCCTTCTTGTACCATCTTAATTCAATGATAGGTTTAAATTCTAAATATAATTTGCATTTCAATACATTCATTAAGTATGCTAAATTTGAGGTTTGCTACATTTTTATGGCAAATCAATTTTGTTGGTGCAGGTTATTCTATGAAACTAACGTTATATTCTGGTGCAATTCCACTTATACAATTAACTCACTAGATGTTCCTTTGTATTATTATCTGTTCACAACAATATGAAGTCATAGCTGCTACTTGTTTTGTTGGTTAGGTCTTCATATACACTAACTTCTTCTCAAGAACCCAGGATATAATAATTATAAGTGTAATATATATATGGATCCAAATAGTGTGGCCTTTTGGAATTGATTGATGGAAATTTTTGGCAATGTGCAACTTTCCTAAGTGCTGTCCGTTTTGGTATATCATCCACTATGTATCAATTTCAATTTACAGATGTTGATAGTTCGTGATTTTCTCCGATTCTTTATGTTCTATTTTATTATCCCCAGGATTTGCCTAATCAGTTATTAGGTCAGCCAGAAATTTAGACAATTATTATTATACCTTCTGAGTAACACTGGGCTTTAAATGCTAGGCTCAAGGAAAATCTATCTGAGGTCAGTCATCCTCAGAGCAAAATTTAGTGAAATAAGAGTCATAGAAAGTCATAGAAAGGGAGAGGAAGGAAATTATGACAGAAATTATTAAATTAAAGAAACACTTGAAAGGAAAGTGATCTGGGACTAAAAAACAGAAAACATTCCTTGAAAGCTGTGAAGAAATTAAAGAATAAAAAGGGAAATTAGAAAATGCTGATGCTAAGTTTAGAAAGAAAGACAGAAAGGTTGAGAACTTTAAAAGAAAAAACAAAAGAGAAGGCAAGGAAAATATTTTTTAAAAAGGAAACAGCAGAAAAAATAGAAATAGGTGACACTTTGAAAATAAAGGGAATTGGACCCTAACTTATTGTTTAAATATGACAAAAACTAGCATCCAAATTAGTTATTATATAAATTCTTTATATCATCTAAAATGTTTATACTCGTAAGGGGTTACAGAAAAGAATAATCTGCATACCCCACATGCATATAAAAACAAGACAACAGCATGACATCCTAAAGAACAACATATCCAGAAAAATAGCTGAAACATTTTCTGTCCTCTTCAATCACCTGTGATCAGTCAAATTTTAAGTGCTAATGAGTAACGGACAACCGGATTTTATATACCTTCAAAAAGGCTAAACATTCACTGTGAAACAAATGCTGAGAATGTTCTAAAGCACGGCTGAAATAGAATTGCTAACTTCTGGCTATTCAATCTTTCCTAATATAAAGCAAACCCCTATTATTCAGATCAGGCCTAGACAACTTGTAGTGGGAAAGGGCTACACTGACACATTAAAAATCACTGCAGGCTGCACAGAGATACCTGGAGTGACAGAGCTGGCCAAGCAGCAGCAGCAATAGAACGGGTGCTAGCCTAGAAAACCGGGAATGCTTGGCAGTGTCTTTTGGCACAGAGACAGCAAATTTATTATCATATAAGGTTGCTTGGAAGACTATGCAGGCCTAATAAGGATCAATATGTTCCCAGATTATCAGGAATTTGCAGAGCTTTTAATGATACCTGGTCAAGATATTTAGACTGGATTTTATGCCGAGCCTCACACATCTTGCAAGGCTTGTCAGGGTCAGGAAAGACCAACTGATTGACTATGATATTGTGGGTATCAATTTTGCATTTGGCCAACTCCTGGATAAGCCGTTCTGTTTCATACAGTGATAGGAACTCCGCAATGCAAACACAGATGAAAGTGGTTTGTTCCTGTAACACAGACAAAATTAGTTCAGTGATGTGAACAGAAGTGCATGGTGTAGTTTTATTTCATTTGCTCTCCCCAGAACCCATCATCAATGCAGCTGCCTCTTTCTCCATTCCCTCTCAAGTCTTATGTCATGTTTTAGGAAACAAGAGTTAGTGTCAGAAATCAAATCTGAAGAACAGAAACAGAACAGAAACAACTTTCCCTAAGCACCTTGTTTTATTGACCTTTTAATAAAGATAGAAAAAACTAATGCAAAAGAAAAAAGAAAAGTTCAGAAGGTGCAGAAGAAAAACAAAATTACTAATACAAATAAAAAATGTTTCTCCCTAAAGCTTTATTGTCACCTTTTCAGTATTGTTTCAGCAAAAAATCCATTAAGAGTTGCAAGAAATATTGAACAAGCAATTTATCCCTGATCAAATGGTCCAACTTCTTTTTGCTCTTCACAATCTTAACATTTAAGTCATTCCAGTGGCACTGAAGGATTTGATCTTTCATCAATCTCTGCTATTCAAGAAGTCTTCCAATCTTTCATTCAGCTTTATAAATAGCTTTATTCAGCTTTATAAATCCCATAAAGAAACATTATCCAGAATTTGTCACAGCTATTCCATGTCTAGATTTGTCTTCTGTATTCTGGTGTTGGTTATCTCAATGTTGTCTTCCATGCCTTCAAACTCTATGTCTATTTTTTCTCAACATTTTCTAAAAAATAATCCACTGACATCTGTAACGTTTTTGAGATATTATATATTTAATACTTCAATCTAATTATTTAAAAAACCCTTCAGGATAAGATTACAGCTTGCTTAGCCATTTTAACTCTTTTCTGCCTAGTTCTTTACTCCCTCTAGTGTCCATTTGCAACCTTCAAGCCTCAGTTCTTAATATCAGTTCAGTTCTGTTTCAGCCATTTTCTACTAGTATATTATTTAATTAAATATTCAAATCTTATAGTAAAATTAACCAATATGTCCAATATCTTTAGTATTCCCTTCCAGGTAAATTAATACTATTAGTACAGTAAGCATGAAGACAAGCCACAAAATTTGTACAATGTACAATCTCAGAAAATGTCTGGAAAAGACAGCTTGTGGGATAGTTCTTTTGTTAGTCATTTTTGACCTAACAACCCATTTTTAAAATGTCCTGCTTGAGGACTTTTCTTGGCAACACATCAGATTTATATTTTAATTGGAATATTTTGTTTTCAACTTGTTCAGCTACAATTGGAAAGATCAAATACATTACTCAAATTAAATGATACATATGAAAAACAGATAAACTGCATTTAAGTGTAACTGACTAATTAATATCTCTTCCCATTATTAGAGGGATGGGGAGTTGTAAAAAAAATTTACAACTTTTTTTTTAAATCAGAGTGAGACTGTAACCATATAAACTAGGCTTGATGGCTAAGCACAATACTTTTGCTCAGTTTGTATGCTATACAACCCAAATGCCTTCTATGCATGATTTTTTAAATAATTTTATTCTGTTTTTATAGAGATAAAAGACAAATACAAATATATATATAGAAAATGGTGCGGAAAATTTAAAGAGTGACTTCTACCCTTTTTCACAGAATTACAAACTCCATCCTTCCTCCCCCCTAACATTACAATAATCCCTTCAACCCATTCTTCAAATCCAAAGATCGTTATTTTTTTCTATTTTCAGCAAAAAATACAAACTTTCCAATCTTTACATTCATATATAAAAACTTGACTCCAGTCTTATATACATTAATGACACCAGTTATAACCGATGCCCTGAAATTTTACCTAACATTATTTACTGAAACTGTGCCTGAAAACTACTCAAAATAGATTGTTTCTGGGAAGAGCATACAAATCACGTAACTCTATGCCACTTCTACTTGTTGCAGGTCTATTTTCAAATGCATTTTAGGATGCTGACCATCATTCTTAAAGCTCTGAGTGGGTTAGGATTTGCATACTTCCTTCCATGTCAGCTGGCATGTCCCGACTGCATGAATTCAATAACATGGGTGACAACATATGATAGTAGTGGTACTGCCTATGTGTAGAATTAAGAAAAGATTGGACAGCCCATTTGTCTGGAATGGTACAAAGTCTCCTGTTTGAGCTGGGGGGTTGAACCAGAAGACCTCTAAGACTCCTGCCAACTCTGGAAATCTGTATTCGGTATTTAACCTTGTGAAAACATTTTTGAATAAAAATAATTCTAGTTTACAGTAAATAGTTATTCGCTGAGAATCTAGATGCAGAAAGGATCATCCATCTTCCTTCGCTACCACTAAAATGAATGTTTCTCCAATTTCCAGGGAAAAAGTGAATCTCTTTCAGATCTGCTGATGTCTAGAGATTCATTCTCACTATTCCCTCTGTTTTTGCCATATACTTACTGGATCTTTGAACTGTTCACTGACAGAGCGGATGACTGGAAGTGTTTCTTCCAGTTTGGAAGCCAGCTGATCAGCATTCATGTCTCCTAGGCCAAGCATGTTACACATCTAGTGAAGAACAAAAAGTTGCAATGATGGGCAACATCCAACAGAAGGCAAATCATAATTGTAGTATAAGGCAAATAAAAGAGAAACTGAAATAGGTTAACCAACTCAGGGCAGAATTATTAAGCATAGCAATATACTTTAGTGCTATTGCATCTTGCTGGTTGTCGACAGAATAAATAATATTTTTATTTCTACTCCATCCTAGAAACCATATCACATACCACAGCTGAGGCTGTACTGGAAGTAATATTGGAGTTCAGGTAGGAACAGAGAACATGTAGAATTCAAGTCAGATACTAGCTTAATATTTTTAACAATAAAATCTTATGCTTTTAGGATGTTGATTATTCTCCTTTACCTGGGATATGAAGGGACTGATTTGGTTCTTTATTTGCATCAGTCGACCTAGCCCCCGCTCCACAATTGTAGGGAAATTAAGCAGCCGTAACGTGTGTCCCGTAGGTGCTGTGTCGAACACCACCACAGAAAAATTCATTCCTTTCACCAACCTGTTCAGGCCAGAGAGAGAACGCTATCAGAATACCGCAAAACAGGATTATTCCCAGATTGCGAATTTCTATTGTACTAGTATATAGTACAATTAAAATGTACTACAAATCTTTTTCCTACAAATCAAAGGAAATACATAAATATGAATTTTAGTTTTTCATCCCATCAATGGAAATGTGTTAAGGTTGCATCAGAACCTTGGCAGAATCTTGGTCACAAGACAAACACAAGATATGTACAAAAACCAATAGTATATTTTATAAGGCTCTTGTGTACTTTGTAAAATATGGTATTGGTTTGTGTTCATTTTGCAACATCCAGGTAGTTCTTATTGTCCACAAATTCAGCAAATGTTCAGTTATTCCTGAGCTGAAGGAAAGATTCAGATAGTCTGTGACTTACAACCCTCATTGGGACCAAAATTTCCATTGCTAGTAGGAGGCCACAATGGTAATTATGTGACTATAGGACACTGTGATCATGCAGAATTCACCCAATGACAGCAATGGGACTGCTAGAACTGCTGCTGTAAGCTGTTGTTGTCATATGAAATAACATCTTATGAGCATCGCTTCAGAGTTCCCAGTCCTAATTACCATCAGTAAGCAAGGACTATTTGTAGATATTGTCAGGCTCACAGTATGCAACATATAATGACCATTCAGTTACTGTTGACTTTTTTTTGCTCTGTGAGAGAACTGTTTATTCACAGCAGGCCATGAGTCTGTAAACATAAATGAAATCAGTATCACAAATGAGAACTTGACACCCATATCACATTGGACTTACTGCTAAAGAAAACCGTATTACATGTTACATTGCTTAATGCAGGCAAATACGTTCATCCTTTGCTTCCAAAGTGAAGTTTTAAATACATAGCAGGGTAAATGATAAGCCCGATTCTTCAGTTCACAAATCTCACCTCATTACTTCAGCGTAACTCATTGCTTCATCGATACCAGGAAAGGCACTCATTGCCTCTTGCATCATCTTCTTGCCCATACTTAGCATATTATCTTCCTCAAAAAATTCATCAGGAAGCTCTGCCACACCCAAGCTAGGATCAATCTCCTAATAATAAATTATGAACAGAATAATTCAACACCACTATACAGAAGCTGCTTCATAAAGCTACTCAATACAAATGGTTTGAGTGAAACAACAGGATTTAAGATATGGAAATAAACTACACATAATCCTCAACTTTGTTAAATTCTGCCTCAATGTTCTTTGTAGAAAGCAAAGGCCTCCTCTTAGCACATCTCCCATGAAGATCTAATTTGTGCAGGTTCTTCCTAATTATATTCACACTCTTTCACATATCTAGTAGCAAAATCTACCTGTAGGCCATATGATGAAACTTTGGGTACTTAGAAACTCTTTTCAGCCACTTGCATTTTGTTCTTAGGCTAAATTTGTAGGCTCGCCTAGCCAGAACAAGCTGGCAGTTATTTGAAGTCTTCTCCACTTGGAAATTATCTTCTTGAACAGATGATTGATGGTCTAGTCATTTGCAGCTGATTCTCATTTTAGGCATTGAGGTTGCAATAAAGATGTGCACTTACTTTTTCCATATGATAAATTTGCTTTTATATTTATTTAAATTACAGAATGGACTATACAATATAAACAGTACATCAAACGTTAGCTTTCCTTTATCAATATTGTTGAAACAAGGATCAAATCTATGCTGAAATATGTTGAAAAGTAAAAAATGTCAATGGGGTGCACTTACTGTTTCAAATGACTGAATAGAAGTCATATATCCACTGTTGAGGTTGGAGATATTTATTCTCTGTTTGAGATTTGTATATATTTTAGTTTTAATTATGTTTAACATTGATATTTATACATTTAAATTCATTTTATTGCTTACTGTACACTGTCCAGAGTAATGTTTTGTGATTAATAAAATAAATGCAAGAAGGCAGTCCATTTTTTATAAGAATGGCTAAATATTTACAAAATGTTTAGGAAGAAAAGCCTTTACTAATAAGGAGATAAGTAACTGGAATAGCATTTTCTTCAATTTCTGATATTACTGTACTACTTAAGATAAAAGAACTAAATAAATTTTGTCCAGATCTTTCTTTCTATTCAACATTTACACAATTTTAACACATGAAAACATGTTAGTTATTTATCTTGTCAGAAGTACACTCACCATGGCAAAAAGATTATCATAACCCTTTACTTTGGTGGGAACCTTGGAAAATTTCTGGTCAAATGCATCTGAGATGTTATGAGCAGGATCAGTAGAGATGATGAGGACACTCTCACGTACCTTGGAGAGCTGTACAGCTAAGCTACAACTAGACCACAAAAGAGAAGCAAGAAGCAGTTATCAATAGAAACACATAAACTACAAATAGGACAAGCTCCTAAAATTCAGATCTGCCTGTACTGAAGGACTATATGCAGAACTTTTAAGATTTGTCCAAACTATTCAGTAAATACAAATGTAAACTAACAAATTGCAAATGATTACTGCATGCTTTCCTAATGAAGAAACTAATCTGAAATAAAAAGATACTGGAATAGATATTAGGCTGGTGAACTGTTGTATTTAAGACTAAAACAGTTGAGATTTTGAACAAGGCAATTTGTAAAAATAAGATTATGTTTAGGATAAATAGAATTAGAAATAGAGGACTTTCAGCTGGGCGCTACGTTGATGCGGAGCTGAGGAGTGGATCGCCACTCTGAAAGGATCCAATTTTCGCTGTTTGGTGGCTTGCAGGAGCGTGTCAGACCTCGGAGAGGTAGACAGGTGAAAGGGGAAGGCCAGGAGAGGGGAAGGCCCACGAGATTAGAAGAGAATCCCCCAAAAACCAGCAGCAGAAGAGGGAGATCGTACAGATTGGAACCAAAGACGTGGCAGCCCAGCAGCTTAAAGAAGAAAGAAGGAAGCAAAGAGTGGATTAACAGCAAATTGAGTAGTGAAAAGGTGAACGAAAAGAAGATTTCCAGAATACTGATTTATACTACAAAGGGAAATTGAAAATTGAAACTCCAAACCGAATAGTGTAGCGAAGTGGCAGAAACATCGGAAGGAGTACTAACTAAACGGCAGTAATTTGTGCTGATTAATGGAGTGCTGAAAACGGAGGAGCTGAAGCCAAAACAGAAAGGAGAAACGAAACAGCGGAAGTAACTGTGTAAATTTAAAGAGGACATTTTGAACTTGAACTAAGAACTGTAATAAGGTATTTATCAGAAGAAGAAGGAGAAGGAGAAGGAGAAGGAGAAGGAGAAGAAGAAGAAGAAGAAGAAGAAGAAGAAGAAGAAGAAG
>BHFT01035338.1:42331-53539 GCA_004320025.1 Laticauda laticaudata | reverse complement strand
ATAAAGCCTTTGTTGTTGGAACCCGGTCTACCTCGTGTGTTTTCTGAACAAAACAGCAATGATTTAGTTGAGTTGTATTTTTCTCTCCTTTCAGGTTTAAAAAAACATCCCAGAGCAATTACATGGGTTTGCAATATATTTATGGTGTAGATGTCACCTTTTTGTCAGAAACAGGAGCAAATGGTCTCACTGGAATCTGAATAAATATAAAATCTCTGTCTAAATAAAAAGAAAATATTAAAAATAAATTTGAAACAAGAAACACAAAAAGATGTGTCAATGAAAAGAAACCTAAATCCAATTTAAAAAAAAATACTTAGCAGCTACAGTAAAGCAAAGAAAAATAGATTTTCCTATGGGCAAAAAAACATAACAGAAAGGGAGAAATGTCATGCTCTCCTTTTCAGCTGCTCGGGTTGCCAAATTTAAGTTATAGAAAGGAATCTTAGAATATATATAATCTAGTGAATGAAACTACAGTATACCTGACAGTCCTTCAATCTCTACTTCAATACTTCCAGAAAAGAAACATCCAACAATTCTTGAGGCTCTCTGATCTTGTATGAAAACAGTGAGAAAGTTTCTTGAAATAATTTTCTCTAAATTCACTTTCCTGCACTTTCCAGGAAGGTGCTTGGTGTACAGACAAATCAGCAGTCAATTGACGAACAGAGATAAACAATGTTTATGCTCCATTTAAAAGAGAAAATAAAAAGGTTAAGAAAGAAACAAGCAGACCAGAACACGTCCCATCCAGCAGTCTTCATCCAGATAAGCAATGAGTAACACCAGATGAACAATCAAGCAAAAAACAATACCTTAGTCAAGGAACTACCATGGAGAAAAGACATCCCCACCAAAACTGGTGGGCAAGCTACTATACATAAACAAGGAGTGAATCTTATATCCACTATGTTGATATTACCAAGTTAGATAAGGAAATGTCTGCAAACAAACAACCAAGCTTAGGGAGCAAGCAACATTCAGATCTGGGCTAACTCTATGGGCTAACATTCCACAGCTCAGACCTGGGCTAACTTTATGCAGAGCTGTCTTAATGCATGGGCCTGATGGGCATTTGCACAAGGACTCCATGAGCATAGGAGACCCATACTAATCTATGTATGTTAACCCTTCAAGGCACCTTGTATCATATAAATACAGCAACCATATGGCTTACTGAGTTTTATTGTGTTTTTCAAGCCTCATGTATTGTTCAAATGCTTATCATATTGATTAGTTATTGCTGCACAGCATGATTTTAATGTTTCATCACCAATTTTCTTGGAAGTGTCAATAAAATAAATATATGTTTAATTTTATCAACCATTTACATTTTTATTCCTATGAATAGTTATCATAGGGGGCCCAGTACACTGCTTTGCCCAGGACTCATAATGTTGTTAAGAAGGCACTGCCTCTATGATCTTCTATTAAAATTAAAGTACAGCAAATATGTCCTCCTTTCATCAGTTTCATCATTAGGGGTATGATTTGCAGGATCCAATCCAAACATGACAGAGAAGGAAGTAATTCTAACAATAAAGAAGCAAATAGTGGGAAATACTTGATCTTATGTTTAACAACAAAACAGTGTAAAGATCCTTGTATACAAGCTTTTTTTTACTCTTTCTCATGTGTGTGTGCATATACACATGTTCTCTATATCATCTCTCCTCCCTCTCCTCTCTTTCTCTCCCTCCCTCTCTCATTCTGTCTCTTTCTCTCTATCTTTCATATAGAGATAGAAATAGAGATATATAGAGATAGAGATATATAGAGATAGAGATATAAAACACACAATACAGAAGCCTGATGATGGCAGATGAGATTCTGCCGAAACGTTGCTATAACTTTAAAAGCACAACTACAATGAAAAGACCTACGAATGACATGGCTAATACCCGAAGGAAGCTGAACAGACCCACATGTAAGTACCCGCGAAAACTTAAAAAAACATTGAAACATTGAAAAACATTGAAAAACATTGAAAAAAGACCTGAAAGCATGAATGGAAGAGATGATTCCAGCAGACTGTCAATCATTTGGAGCCTGCACTCTAAATAGAAAGATCTCCACACCACAAACCGGCAAACACCTGAGCACACAGCACTCCCTCTGATCCTACAGCCCAACTCGAACACCCCCCACCAGGCACCCAGGTGTAAACCTGCTTCCTATGTGATAGCAGCCGTCCTTCACCACGAAGCAAGCTGCACTGAAAGCCTCCAACACAGGAACAGAGTGATGCCAGCCAATCAAACCACAAAAACGACAGAAGACCAGAAACACCAATCAATCAACTCCAAGTCCAAGTGTGAACACAGACCAAAACTCCCAGCAATCAGAATAGGGCCGCTCAAATTTGAACCAAAAGCTGGTGACCAAGCATCACAGCGCCGATGTAGATGGCAGATGAAATTCTGCTGAAACGTTGCTTACACTTTGAAAGCACTACGATGAGCGTGGGATAATACCCGAAGGACAGCTCTGAACAGGCCACACACACACACACACACATATATAAATATAATTTCTAGTTTTTTTAGAGTGGCCATGATAACCAGAAAAGGACTGACTTGACTTATTCTTGGGGTTATAATCGACATTCTGATATGCAAAATCTTTTCATGAAAAAAAGATAAGCAGGTTGATCATCCACAAATGCCAGAACAGACAGACTATGCCCCAAAGTTTGAATATTGAGAATCCAATCAGAAATACTCATGAATAGAGGAGGTAGATCAGCATTTCAAAATTTATTTTTCCTACAACCTACTCCCCTCCATTGTCTTGCATTTCAACTCAAATCACTTGTCCCAGGACACATATTAATGAGTGACCCTGGGAATCTGAAGTAAAAATATCTTGTGGTGAATAGTTTCCTAAAAGAATTAATATGCCATGTTATTGTGTTATCCACCTTGCTCTGGTTCACACATACATTCATGTTGCTTCCAGTAATCTGATCCAATTCAGAGAAACTACAGCTTGTTTAATGTATTAAATAAGCTGAAAATGAGTAGGATTCTTATAACTGACTATTTAACATATTGTGCAAGCCTGCCCATAACATGGGTTCCTTATGAACCAATGCCAGAAGCAACAGCATGGATAGCAAAATTGGACATCCAGTTATGAGACAGTGCCATATCCCCGTGGAAGTTTTGTACATAATAATGTGGATTGTGTGTATACATCTACTTCTCTTTGTCAGGTTCTCATCATACGCTATAATACAACTTGCCAATTCTTCAGCATGTTTTAGGGTGACTGGATTCACCCCACATATTTCAGGAAACAAAGGACATCATTGCTTAAGACATTTTGTGAAGTTACCCTATATTTTACATGTTTGCTTAAGTCTGATTTAGCATATTGTGCAATAGCCACCATAGTGATTTGAAATTGATTTAATTGTAAGTGTGTTACCAGGTCATAAAAGAGCAGTTTGCCACCAAACATAATGAATGAAACAAACTGTACGTAAGTTCATCCCAACCAGCCTGAGTGTTTACCATGATGTCAACTCTTGAGGAACCAATTCATGAAGGTCAACTAGAGACAACATCTGGAGATCCCTCTGGAGAAGGTATCAAAGATAGTGTAACTTGGAATATCCAAGATGAAGAAATACAGATAATCCTTGACTTCCATAATTACCCAACTAGCATGATCAATCCAGTTCTTAGTTTAAAATTTGTCTTAAAGGCTGGATTTACTCTGGAGCAGGGGCAAATTTCTCATCTCTTGTACAGGATTCTGTTGTATAGGTCTTGTATAGGATTCTGTTACAGGTAGTCTTTGATTTAGACCACAATTGAGCCCAACATTTCTGTTGCTAAGTGAGGCATTTGTTAAGTGAGTTTTGCATTTTACAACCTTTTTCGTTACCTTTATTAAGTGAATCACTGCAGTTGTTAAATTAGTAGAACAAGTGTTCTAGTAGAATCTGGTTTTCCCACTGACTTTGTTTGCCAAAAGGTAAACCCCTGGGACATACCAACCATCATAAATATGAGTCAATTGCCAAGCTTCTGAATTTTGTTCAGGTGATTATGGGGATGCTGCAACAATCATGAGTGTGAAAACTGGTCATATGTTACTTTTTTCAGTGTTGTACCTTTGGTCACTAAATGAACTCTTCTAAGTCGAGGGCTACTTGTACTAAAGGACACAAATTCCATGTGAAATGAAAGAGATAAAATGTAAACTATGTTGTGTATCTGTGCAATGAAGAGGAGGAGGGGGAGGAAGTACGTAATTGGTGTATATGAAGACAGTCTGCTTCTGTGAAGAAAAAAATAGATGGATGCAGGTTTGAAAGTGAAGCTGTATGTTTCATTATGAATGAAAGTGCTAAAATAGTTGCATATATCGTTTTCTATATTAATGAGAATAGGAATTAATTGATGGCTGGTAGTTTCCTATTGTGCTTTAGGGCAGGGGTCCCCAATTCTCAGGCAACAGGCCACTACCAGGCTGTGGACTATTCAGCACCGGGGCCACACAAGAGTTTCAAAATTGTACATCATTTGCAACAGTCATTAAGAGAATCCATTGTTTCCTATGGGGCAATTTTGCCACCAATTAAAAATAAGTGCCAGTTTCCAGTAAAAAAAGTCATAAATTGTAATCACATGACCATGGGGCACTGCAAATTGCCATAAATGCTGGCCATTTGCCAAGCAGCCAAAATGCAACCACATGACTGTGGAGAAGCAGGGGAGAGTACATTAGGACTTCAGAACTGGGTCTTAAATAGATTTTCAGGTCTGTTGTAATTTTTAACTATTGCTAAACAACTGATTGTAAGTCAAGGACTACCTATAAGGTTTTTTTTTAAAAAAAATAATCATAACAGATCCCCTGATCAAGAGGCAAAATTCTAGAGCAGTTTTTCTCAACTTTGGCAATTTGAAGGTGGGGTGGACTTCCAACTTCATGCTGGCTGAGGGATGCTGGGAGCTGAAGTCTACCTATCTTCAAGTTGCCAAGGTTAAAAAAATGCCACCTCTCTAGGGATAAAAAATTGTTTGTCTTTGAGTGAACTTTTTTTCCCCCTTATTCTCTCACAGAACCCATCAAGTTTGTTTTCAGTTCTGCGAAAACCAGTTTGAAAAACCCTGGGGTAGAAAGTCATTCTGAAAAAAGAATCTTGGTCAGCATTTCATGATCACCAGCCCTGGTCAGTCTTCCTGGAATTGCCTCTGAAGGGATCATTATGGCTTTATTTGTGATGCAAACTTAGGGGTATTATTTTTTGCTACGACAATTAATACAGCCATATTCCATGATCTTTTCTTCACAAACAAAATCTGATGTTCTTAAATTCTTGCTGCAAAACAGAAAATAAAACTTGGTCCCAGGAAAAATATAAAAGCTAATGTTAACTTTTATATTTTTCCTGAGACCAATTTTTATTTTCTGTTTTGTAGCAAAATTCTGTAGCAAAATCATATTCGTGAGAAAAATGAAGTGTAGAGTTAAATGTTACAAAAGAACACAACCTCGTGTCATCTTTCATTAGTCTTGATGGTGAACTATGGAAAAATTGCAAATTATTTCGCTACTCTGAGGAAGTTTAGTTGGTTTTTACCATTGGCCAAACATACTGTGGGTCTTAGGAAATCTCCTTTTGTTGATTTTCTCAAGGATGCTGTTGTTAAACCACCAGACATCCCACAGCTCATTCTCTGAACAGCTTCCACTTTTCTGTTCCTCCTCCTCCTCCTCCTCCTCCTCCTCCTCCTCCTCCTCCTCCTCTCCCAGAAATGAAAGGGCCGGAATCTTAGCTGTATACATTTGCAAAATTCATTGTCATGCTCCAAAGGGGACAGTTTCACACCCACCAGGGGGTTATTCAACTTCTGTGTGTGCATGCATGCTCTTGTGTATGTATGTGCACACATACAAAATTTTCCCTGGGTACTTACATGTATGCTGTTCAGCTTCCTTCGGGTATTATCCCACGTCATTGTAGTTGTACTTTTAAAGTTACAGTTTAATTACAGTTATACAGAAGCCTGATGATGGCAGATGAGATTCTGTCGAAATGTTGCTACAACTTTAAAAGCACAACTACAGTGACTTGGGATAATACCCGAAGGAAGCTGAACAGCACACATGTAAGTACCCACGAAAACTTATAAAAAAAAATACATATATAGATATAGATATAGATATATATGTACACACACACACACACACACACTTTCTTGTTCTTCAGAATCCCAAGAAACTGACACATTGGTTTGCATCCTGATCAAAGCCACAGTGCTACCTTTATCTAACCTAAACTTATCACAAATACAAAATTCATAAATGAAGGATCCAGTGTTAAATCAATATTACACTCAGGATTTGCACATTCATTCCATGCTAAACCCAAACCAACCACATTATGGTTCAACCCAATGAAGAAACACAATAACAATTTGGTACCCCTAAAGTCCTTAGCCTCATCTCAAACGAGGGATACCTAATGTGTCTCCCCAGTAAAGAAAAAGGAGCTATACTTGGTCACCAAATATCAAGTGTTTTAACCTGCATATAGCTCTTAGATCCCTTGTTTATTCCTCCCTGAAAAGGATTTGGACTCCCAGCCCCCAACCTTCTTATTTACTTCCTTGTTGTCCCAGAAACTCAGGAATGTAGATCTCCAGTGGTCTCCAAGTTAACTCTTCTTTGTGTTCCTAAGCACACTTGAAGAATGAAGTCCCTTTGCAGTTCAAAAGAGCAAAGTGCTGGGGACACATCTTTAGGACTGCTCTTCAAATGAAGGCTTTACCTGCTTTGATGACTTTTAAAGGGAGCTGATGGCTTCCAGTTATTGAAAGAAAAACTTCATGTTTGGAGGTAGAATGAGAACCTCTAAGCATGAGTCTTCTAGGAACCACTGAGCCTTCTAGAAGGGTTTGATTAGCTATAGATGTTGGATCAGATGGACTTTTGTCTGGTTTGACAAAGGTTATTTTAAAAAGAAGTAGGAAGGGAAACTTCTTTTATTCCAGGGGTTTGCATTCCTTTGTGCAAACCCATGGATAATGGCATACCAATGGTTGGGAGGAGTTACTGATACACACCATTCACTTACACCTTCATATTTCATATCTCTCCCTCTCTCTCTCTCTCTCCCTCCCTCCCCCCCACTCTCTCTCTCAAGACCTGCATAAGATATTTTGCTGCCTGAAACAAAAACAAAGCACCCACCCACCTAGCTCATGCATAAAAGTTAATACCAACAGTCAAATATTACTTTGACCATAACAAGTGGGCTGCCCATGAGAAATCAGCCAGCTACCTTAGGGGCAATTTCATGGACACAGGACAGGCTACTTTGTTTTTTCCCCCAATTTCTTATTATTGATCCCTGGACCCCACTACAGGTAGTCTTCATCTTACAACAATTCATTTCGTGACCAAAGTCACAACGGCACTGAAAAATTCAGATGCTCTGCAACTGGTTCATACTTATGACTATTGTTGTGTCCCAAGGTCATGGGATCACATTTTGCAACCTTCTCACAAGCAAATTCAATGGAGAAGCCAGGTTCATTTTAACTACCAGGTTACTAACTAACTTATCAACTGCAATGATTCACTTAACAATGGAGGCAAGAAAAGTCATAAAATGCAGCAAAACTCACTTAACAAATGTCTCCCTTAACAAGACGAATGTTGGATTCAGTAGTGGTCGTAAGTTAAGGACTACTTGTATCTAACAGTAAAAAAACTGTCCCATTTTGTCGAACGGTAAGGCTGGAACTGATGACTCTCAAACCAATATTGTTACTGAAATACTTACGAATATAACCTGACCCATCACAAGATCCTCACTTGACACACCTGAAGCCCTTATGTACAGAAGAACATGTACAAAAGACATGCCCCCAACTTTGCTGAAGATGTTACCTCGTCTGGTAAATAAATGTTTGGAAACCAACCCACAAGTTTAGAAAACAAATCTTCACCTTTAAACATTGTTACTATAGAGAGTTAATTTGAAACATAAATCCATAGATTTGAACCTCCAAACTCTTATTTATACCTCTGCTCAATTTTACCATGTCTGAATAACAGTTCCTCTGAGCACATGAAGAGGACAGGAAGCACTAGAACTGCTGAGTTCCAAATCTTTTCTGTGCCATCAGTTAACCTGAAATATGGCAATAGCAGTAATATAGGGACATTTCTGGGAGGGAGCTGGTGGAGCCTTCGAGTTAGTTTTTGAGACTGGGCAACTGTCTGGACAATTTCCTGCAGATTTTTTGGCCAGGTTTTTTTTAATTGGCCCCTTTCTAAATCTGAGCGATTGAGTGGCCCAAAGTCATCCCACTGGCTTTGTACTTAAGGCATAGCTTGAACTCAGTCTCCCAGTCTTTATATCCTGATGCCTTTACTACTCAACTCAAACTGACTTTCTCCTTTTCTATAGTATTTCTTTCTAAACATTCTATCTGCATGATCAAGGGATTTTTTTTCTCCCACAACCATCCTGTAAACTGGAACAATACTAGTACATTCATGCTGCAGATTGGAGAAACTGAGGCTGGAACAGTGACTTGCTTGTTGTCTGTACATTCAGGAGCTCTAATCTGAAGCCTTAGGCGAGGGGGCAGAGGTCCTTCTCTCATCATCTATACAAGGCAGTTTACCAAAACTCAATCCAAGGTTTTCTGATTGAAGGTCTCTTTGTAGCTGGGGTGGATAGAAAGCTTTGCAAATAAATCAGTGAAATAACAGGACAAAGTCCCAAAGTGCCATTTATGGAATGAGTAGGATGAGAGCCATGTTAGTCTATCAGAAAAAAAAAAATCAGGAAGTTCCTATGGCACCTTTTCTGGCTAATAAACTTCATTAAATTACTTTTTATTAACATTTGCTAGTTGGAAAAAGTATGGCCAGACTTCTGATTTTATGGAAACTGTGGGTGGATGACAGATAGATAGATAGTGTTGGAAGAAATATCCTTCTGGGTTGAGTTCCAATTAGGGAAAAAGACACTGGAAATATGGAGGCTGTTTGGAAAGATGGTTTAATGGTAGACAGGATCATATGCCTTGGAGCTCTTGGGTGAAGAAAAAGGGGAGAGACGCTGAGAGTCCCTGAGTTTTATGCCCTCTCTGGGCTGTGAACTTCCTGGGGCACAGGAAGAGTATCCTGACTGGTTGCTGTCAACAGTCATAGCTAGCTTTGTAGATTGTCTGTGTGCTATGTTTGGTTGAAACTTGGTGGGTGATGCAATGAAGGGCAATTGAATGGCTCTGTCTGAAGGGGGTAGATCTTTGTTATGTAGAATAGACTGCCCCAGGCCTTAATGCCCATTAACAAAGAGGTGGGGGTGAGTTTCTGCCTGAGTTTCTACTTCTGTTTTAGGGGAAATATTCTGCCTTTTTAGTACTTCCTAAAATATTTCATTGTTCTCGGAGAGGGGTGGGTTTTAACTTCCAAGGATAGATAGATAGATAAATAGATAGATAGATAGATAGATAGACAGACAGACAGACAGACAGACAGACAGACAGACAGACAGATAGATGGAAAAGAGGTGGCTGGGTAGACAGACTGACAAACACACACACATACAAATAAAGAACAGAAGTCATCTCAAAGGAAGAAGAGCCCCCCAAAAAAATTGTAAATGAGGGTCATCAGAATTTATAAGTTTCAGAATGGCCATATTAACCTAGTGAGTCCAGTCGTGGCTTGCTTAACCTCGCTTATAAATAAAGATACTCGCTGTGTTCCTGTAAAGAAAACAGAGGATGTTCTGATTCAGCGCGAAACTAGTTCCTAGAAACGTCCCTGCTAACGATTCACTTGTCCCTTTTAATCTCTTCCCGTAAAGTTTTGGCAAGCCCCGCTGAAGCCTGGATTCGTCCTTCGGCCACAGTCAGCGTGAGGAACCGCGATACGTGTCCAAGCATGTTGCATCCAAACTGCCGACAACCCCCCCCCCCCCCGCGCCTCCCTTGTTCGCTTTAGGGTCTTGTTTCTCCTTCTCGCTTATTGTCCCAAGTCGCCAGTTTCACCTGTCGGTGACGTCACAACGGATGGAAGGGGTGTGGTCTGGGGAGGGATGAGGGGAAAGAGAGGGATATATAGCCAGCCCCATATAGAAAGGTGCGTGCATTTATCCTTTACAGCGTCCTATCCGGCTGTGGAAACGAACTTGAAACTTTACCTCTAACTGAACAGGTAAGAGTCGGGTCTTGATGAGGGAGACGGAATACTTGGCTTTTATGGTATGAACGAAATATGTGTGTGTGTGTGTGTACACACACACACACACACACACATACACACACACACATACATAAAGTATATACTCGAACCCGACACCTGCTTTTTTCCAGCTATGAAGAGCCTCGGAGCGTTTGGGACAACCTGCTGTTTTGAAAGTCAGGTAGCGCGCCCGTGCCTAATATGCCTGGGTTGGTTTCTAAGGATCCCAAATGTATTTTGTGGGAGAGAGAGTTAACCTAATCAACTGTGTTGGATATAGTCATCGTTGATCTCCATTTATTTATTTCCTTCATATGTCTATTGGATTTATTTATGTTGCCTCCCACCTCTAATTCGTGATTCTGAGCGGCAAGCAATATTCAAGATAATAAAAAGTATCCGAAAAAAACACGAGGCCGCCGAGATTCAGGAATTGAAACTCAAGTGATCTTCCTTCCATAGGACAAAAACGAGCTTTAATCCCAACTAGCGAGTTTCGAACAATAGATCCTAAATATATTCCCTCCTGTCCTTGGGTTTCTTTTATTTTCTCTTTCTTTTGACTTCCCCTTTCTTTTAAACGGATCCTGCCATAAAGTGGGAATAACGCTAGGTAGAAGGAGAATATCCTTTCCTTTCCTTTCCTGAGGAGTAAGAAACGACAGGTGTATGGGGGCTCGTGCAGCGGCCAATTGCGTAAAACCCTGGCTCACCGCGTTCTTCTTTCTCCCATGGAAGAGACAGCCGTCTTTCCCTTTCTTGATCCGGGCGAGTTTTGGGTGGTGCCCTGAGGTTTTGATGGATCGCTAGTTTTGCAGGAAAAAAAAGAAACCCTTTCGCCCTCGAGATGGGGGGAAGGGGGGCGAGTTTCGGTTGAAGGGCAAGGAAAAAGCCTGCAGGGCGTCCCCGCCCTCTTGTGGTCGCCCCCACCTGAGTCCCGCCCGAAATCAAGCGTGAATCACTGGGGGGGGGGGGGGGACC
>BHFT01035338.1:0-42326 GCA_004320025.1 Laticauda laticaudata | reverse complement strand
GGGGGGGGGGGGGGGGAGAACCTTTGTTCTCTGGAGCGTAGCCACTCGATGACCGCCTGTCCCTTTTGCCTTGAAAGTTGGGGAGATGAACTAGTGAGAACGAGGTGACGATTGGCGAAGGTTCCCTTAGCTCTCTGTAAATAATTATTTATTTTCCGCCCTAAGAAAATGATGCTTAAAGCTAAGGATGAAATCCTGAGTTTCTTTAGTTGCCTCTAACACACAGGCACAAACAGGCAGTGGCAATAAATAACCTATTCTGAATAAGTTGGGGAAAACAAAGGCTACCTTTGGGAAAACAATCCCTACCTGCTGTATTTGCACAAATGAAGACAAATATACGTGTCCCAGAATAAATCGAATTTGGATCAGTCACCGGGACCTGAGATTTACTCTTTTGAGCTTCCAGGCTCATGCTGGAGCCCATTTTTCCAGGAACTTCGCTTGTATTTGACAACCTGTAGTGAAAACTATGTCAGGTTATTATTATTTTTAATGGATTTAATTGAGTAAACTGAATTCTGGCTAAGTGCATCTTGCAACTGTGCTCCTTGTGCCTGTTGTAGTGGACTAGAGAGATGGTTTCAGAAAGTGAACCTATTTCTGAGACATATTGGGGAGGAACACAAAGTAAACCTCCAAGGAACAAATGCTTTGATTCTTCTGAAATATTTCAAAGTCCTAAGGAAGAAATCCTGAGTTCTCTTTTGCAGTTATTTGTTTAACATATGGCATATCATACATGGACTAGCAAGATATATTAAGGTTTCACCTGGATTAGTAAACACTCTTTTTCTGTTTTGCAGCTTCTGTTTCCTAGAAATGATGTTAGCTGGGATTAAAAAAGAACCAGGCATAAGCTCTTATATTAAGTGTTATACAGAGGTATTGCAACAGGTGAATTCCTTTACACTTGTAGCTTTAAGCAAGGGCACACCTGTCTGAATAGCCATCCTGCCTCTGAATCCTAAGTTAGATGAAAGACTTGACCCAGTGTCTCTGTATAGAAGTAAAGTTCTTCCCATCAGAAATAACATAGCTTCTCTTAAATGAACTGCACTTTCTTCTTGAACAAAGGATGGTGACCATCTCTCTTTGTTACAAGCAATGGTTACAAAGATGATATTACTGGCTCCCATTCTAGTTTTGAATTTGTCTTTTGATTTTTTTAACAATTGACCTTGATCATAGATTGGATAAGTAGAATGGGATGCCATTCTAGTTACAAACAAAAAGAGATGACGTGGAACTGATCCTGCCGCCATGATGTAAAATGATACAATCTTGTAGCCTTAATTGAATTTTGCATTGACTATTAAGAACTTGAACTTGAGAGACAATATGAAATAGTGATTAAGAGACTGGGCTTGGTCCATGGTTCAAGTCTCCATTTAAATACTAAGCACTGAATAACCAGTATAGCTAACTCTAACTTACCAACTTACCACACAGAATTTTTGTTAAGAGAAAAAAATATCTTGAGTATATCTCATTGAGCTCCCAAAAATAAGGTTGGATATAAATAGAATACAGCAGCAAAAGCAGTGGTTGTATTGACATGACACAATGAGGCACAAGTTAGCCAACCAGTTTGTAACATATATGTTGTGCAAATTGAAACCCATGTTCATGGTATAGTTCATGAGTCTAGAAATGAGATTAATTGCATAAAACCAAGGATGTCAAACTGGCGGCCCACAGGCCAGATGCAACACATGCAGGCCACGCCCACTCCACCTCCACAAATGGGAGAAACGTCACATGATGGCAACATGACCCTGTGAGTTTGACACCCTTGCATAAAACCATTATTCAGTTAACTGTAGGTATACAGTCAGTGGGAAAGCTTTCGTCTTCTGGGTAGACAACATTCAGTCTCTTCTCATATTAAAAACAGGGAACCATTTTGAGCTCTATAACTTGATGTCTGCTTGCCTTTATATTTCTCTCATTTTCCCTCTTGGAAATAATCTCTGGAAGAAACATATTAGTCAAAAAGAAAAGTGCTTCCAGATTCCTGACTTTGTGGTACCATGATCTAACATGGCTCTCCTCACACAAAGATTGGAACAAATTGGCAACCTCCCTGGAGGAAGACTGGTGTATTTCAGCGTAGGAGAGGGGAAAATGGGAAGATTGTAAATAAGTGTCTATCTTTTCTGTCCAAACACACCTACTTTCCACAGCTTGAACTGCATTTTTTAAGGAGTTTCATTTGCCACGAAACAACTTTGTTGAAGTTATTTATTGAAGACAACTATAAGTGACCTGGGCATGGAGAGATAGAGAATATAATAATATAATTTCATTTCTGTACCTGTGGGAGACAAACTATATGAACACAGAATGCTTTCGAGTGATGATAAGAGGGCTTTATAGTCATCTACATGTGACTGTACATTCTGAGTAGCTTACAAAATTCAGAAACACAAAACATACATAAACACACAGCCCAGAATAAAACAACAACAAAAAAATCAATTATGTAGAGATGACAGAAACCCCACAAATACAGGTAGTCCTCCACTTACAACCACAGTTGGAACCAGAACTTCCATTGCTAAGTGAGTTGCAGCAAATTTTGCTACCTTTTTTTTTACAGTCATTTAGCAGATCTGGCATTCCCCAATATACTTTATGTGTCAGAAGCCCCCAGGTAAGTCACAAATGGCAATGACATGATTATGGGTTCGCTGGGATGGTCATAAATGTGAGGAGTACCAGTTGTAAGTAAGTTCTAGTGCTGTCATAACTTTGAATGGTTGTAAATTGAGGTTTACCTGCACAGGAATACACAAATATATAATCACTAGAAGGAACCACTTCTGTATATAAACAGCCTAAAAAGATAACAACCCATAGTGGACTTTAGCTGTTCTTAGAAGTTAAGCAGCTCTGCTTAGGATTTGGATGGAGCTATTGAGAAAACAGAAAAATTCCTAGAAGAATACTGAGGCAAATAACTAGATTATTTTACAGATTTTAAGGACTGCTTATGTATATGGGTGTCCATAAACACTTTAGATAATGTTGAAATCAGACTGAAGTATACAGAAATTGAAGGAAAACTCACCACCACTTCTGATGAGGTGCAAGACACTGTCTAGCACAATGTTTTTCAACTTGGCAGTTTGACTTTGTGTGGACTTCAACTTTCAGAATTCTTCAGGCAGCCATGAATTTTGGAGTTGACGTCTATATATCTTTAAGCCACCAAGATTGAGAAATGTTTAGTAGATAGCAGTACCATTGAAACAAAACAACAATGTTATTGGTCTTTCCCCCACATTTCCCAAGGATTAAAGGCTTCAGTGGGAGCATGAGCCTTCAACGAGACATGTCACCCCAAAAAACAAACAAACCCTGTTTTCACTGATAAAGTAGCCTGATTGCAAATCTTTGTCAAGGGCTCTAAAAGTGATAAAAAAGCAGCAGCAGAAATTATTCACTTCACAGAGTCCCTTGGTGTCCATTTCCAATCTCGGTGTCAAAGAAAAATAATTAAAATCCAGGGTCATTCCTTTTTTTAAAAGTCATTCCACCCATTGATTTGGGGCAGCCTGATCTTGGGGATGCTGTTTGTCCTGCCTGTGGTTTGCAAAGTTTTGAAACAAAGAAAACAAGTAGGACAATCAGTCAAACTAAAAAAAGAAAATGTGATTTTGCTTTAATTAGACATTGCAAATAGTCTGCCATAAGGGGATACAACAAATGAAATTGTCATTGTAGACATTGGTTGTTAATAAAGGATAATATTTGTAGACATTTGTTAGTTTTAACATTTCAGGGTTCAAGGATATCTTATCCATAGGCTTGTTTAAATATGTACATTTGTCCTCATCCTCCAGGAGTTGGAGCTGGTGGGGTTTTTTTTTTTTTTTTTACANTGGTGGGGTTTTTTTTTTTTTTTAGTGATCAGTTCTGTAAAAAAACAAAGGTGGACATTTTAAGGTGGAGTTATTCCCCCCCCCAGTCTAAATCTTTTTTTTCTGTTTTCACCATCTCACCTGAAATTAATTGTCCTGCCAAATGAAATTTGAGAACTATTTTTTATAGTTGGTCTCATATTTTATATTTGAAAAGTGTTTCAAGCCCAAGGTTTTCTTATTTGGATGGGGATGTAGAGCTTCTAGATACTAGCCCCATCCTGATTCTTTTGTAGCTTTATTATTTTAAGCATATGAAGAGTATACTAAACAGGATACAGTACAATATGGCAGCTTTAAAGTCAAATAAAAGTCTCCAAAGGTCCACTCCCGGCACCATTCATTTTGGAAACTTGGACTGTACAATTCTAGGAGTGTCATTTGCATAGATTACCAGAAGAATTTGCTTGTTATCCACCTTGATCCCAGAAAGTTCATCCAAAGCATGGCTTTCATCCAATATTATTTATCATGGTGTATTGTTTTTATAAATTTTTGGGTGAGTCTTTCTTGCACAGTAGCATAGGGAAAGGCTTTTGGCCCGCAGGATCTCTTCTTTTTTCTCTACATTCCTCAGCTGTAACAACTTGATACTGATATCAAAAGCAAAACAAAACTCACAACAACCAACATAGAGATGCAGAACAAAAGGGTTTTGAGAACAGGCTCAGCCTTAATCAGGTTTTCCTTTCCGTGTCATCCTGAAATATTTAACTCCAAATATCATCAGCCGACTGATCTTAAGAATTACATCAAACATGCCTTGAAGATGATTGGCTAGAACATATTTAGCCAATGGTTGAGTTCACATAGTACATTAAGCCCAAACCAGGCCAATTATGTATATTAGGTCACTGGGTGAGAGGTTTTAGGGTTGAGAGACCAATTTGGAAGTCAAGAACCAAACTTAAACAGGATCAACTATTTTTAAGAAAGGAAAAGGATAAAGCTTCTGGCTGGGTATGTATTTCATGTCTAATAGCCAGGTCAACAGTTAACAGATACCTGCTATTTCCCCTGCTTAATGTTGCCAACCAACTCCAGATGACTCCCATCCAGCCCTGAGGGCAAGGGATGATGCAGCTACTGAGACAACTTACAATGCAACTATCTTTGACCTGTTGCAATCAAATGGGGGGGGGGAGGAAAGCTAATTACACAAGAGCTATTTATATTCTAGGAACATGACTAATTGGAGGAAGAGTTAAAAAGCTCCTACTCAAGATGAGATAAAGAAAAAATAAACCAGGTGCCTGAGCTGGTCTTGGAACAATTGTTTGAGTGATGAGTTGGGAAAAATTTTGTATTTGAAGCCAAAACACATTTTTCCGCCTCCACCTTTAGGCTGAGTCAGACTTAGGCTGATTTTCCTGAGTCAAATGTCAACATCATTTAAAAACAAACAAACAAATTTTCCTCCTACAGGAAAAAAGAAAGATTTAGCCACCTGACTACCTTCCCTACCCATTTAAATAAATGATTCCAAATTTGTTTGGTTTTGCTTCCTATTCCTTTCTATATCCACTTTATTTTCTGAATGTGTTTTCTCACTCAACACTTCATTCTTAATTGTCATAAAATTACATTGGAGTGAAATTGTTTGCTCCAAGTGGCAGGAATGGCAGGATATCCCTATCCATTTAAAATGGCATCTAAAATGTTTTTCTGATCCTGCACTTTGGTGTTCCACTAGACTTCACTTCCAGTGTTACAAGTGAAGAAGCAAAGTAGATTTTTTGCTATTAAAGGTTAACCTGACTCTCTTCCTATAAATCTACTATGGATGTGCATGAGATGAAACAAAAGCAACTAAGGAGGATAGAGAGTGAACACCAGGCAAAGCAAACCACGCTGATTCAGTGTTCTTCCAAGTCTACATTGGCAGATAGCAGTTCAGATCAGCAGAAATAAAAGAGTTTATTACTGTCAGGCCCAAGACCACCTAGTGAAATCCAATCTGGTCCAAATCTGTATTTGCTTATAGCTAATAAACAGAATCTTGCCAAACTAAAGCAATAACCTTCTCACCTACTACATTTATCCTGAAAAATTCTAGTGTGTGGGTTATCCATGAGTATGGATAGTGGTGCAGTGGTTAGAATGCAGTCTTGCAAACTGCTTCTGTTTTTTGCTGGCTGTCAGCAGTTCTGCAGTTTGATTCTCACCGCCTGAAGATTGACTCAGCCTTCCATCCTTCTGGCATCAATAAAATGAGGACCCAGATTGTTGGCGGCAATATGCTGACTTTGTAAAACCACTTAGCAGTTTATGTCTTAACTGCTATTGCTATTACATATGATCCCCTGCCATGGTGATTTATATCATAAACTTCACAGAAGTCATGATTTGTGTTAAAACCTAATGATTTCTCCATTTTCTTTTTTTAACAATTGCAGCAAGTGTTAATTACTATTTCCCACTTGATCAGTGATGATAGTAAAAGCCATGATAGTAAAATATCCAAATATCATATCTTTAATCTCAAATCTTTAATTCTCCATTTGTAGCAAATCTATGACCTACATAATTTGAGATCCAAATACTGTAGTGAAAAAAAAAACCATTCCTTTCCGAATTTAAATTGACCAGGATCTAGAATTTTAAAATTCTTTTTTTAACAGTTTATTTATACATTTTCTCTTTACATACATAAATGATTTGTGAATAGCATACTGTCTGGATCATTTTGCTTACGTAATAATAATACTTTTCCAATTTCTTATAGCTAAAGAATTACAATTAATAAAGATGCTGGACCAGGAGCAGGAAAACCTGAGTTCAAATTCTCCCATAGGAATGAAACTAATTGTGTGACTTGAGCCAGTCACTCTTTTGAGCTCTTGTAAGATCACTGGTAACCACTTCTTGGCCAAGAAAAAGTCATCAGGTGGTGGATGGACTTAAAAGACTAGCAAAAAAAACAGCAAAAAATGATTATTAAGTTCAATCAAAATGAGCAAAAGAAAGTGATTAAGACTTATGCAAAAGATATTTTACTTTTCCAAAAGAATTAATCAAGTAGGATGTTGTGAAAAGCAGGAGATGGGTCATATAACCACAGAGATTATAAACTCTCGAAAGTATACTTATAGCTTTTTGGTAATTTGGACATGATTCTGAGACAGTATGATTCACCATGGGGAAAGTGTGAGCATAGCCTTGAAGAATTTAGCAGGTACTTGACAAATTGACAAAATTAGCTTTTTAAATCATCAGCTGTGGGACACAATGCAAATTTAGAGAAATGAGAATGATGTGATGGAAACCTTTATATTCACATATACCCTAACTTTATTTCATAATCTGACTTTTAAAAGTTAGTTTGTCATTGCATCTGAAATAACAGATTCTGATTTATTCTGCATTTCTGAAGGAGAATTATACCTGATTTAAATTTTTGACTTGGCTGGGTGATGGGAGAATTTAAAAAGCATCATTTGTGGCTAGGATGCAATTACAGATTCATTTGCAAATTAAAGAGCAGGCAAATGGTTGAATTGGAGCACTGGATTTGCTCAAAGAATGGTAGAACAATGATTTTGCATGGCATGTGATAAAAATCCCAAATTTTTCAAGTTACAGTCTTACAGAGAAATGTCTACACTTTAATTGGAAATGATTAAAATGTTGCCCTTTATCTGGGAAAATTAAGTTCAAATCCCACTTGACTCAGCCATTAATCTCCGTCATTGTTAGATTTACTTTTGAATCACCTTATGCACTGGAGCCAGCTTGAATAGGGCCACAGAAGGTGATTGTTAAATGTTCAGGAATTTTGAGAGCAGGACTTGTGAGCACAATGCCTAAAATGCCAGTCAGCTATTTGGTGATTGGCAGCCTAATGGTGGCCATGGAGCCCACTGAACCAATTGTTATATATATATGTTCGCACACCACTGCTGATATTGGTCCTTTTCCTTGGGAGCTCAAGCGACATTATACATAGTGTGCTGTCCTCCAATTACTTCCATAACAACAACCCAGTGAGGAAAGCTGGGCTGAATGATTGAGTGTCCTAGTGAATTCCCATGTTGAGCTGAAAGGACTTGAAACTGGGACTTCTATTATTTGCAAATACTACTGTGACTATGGTGTGACACTATGACACTGTGGCTCCAAGTGGCATACTGTATATGGCTTAACTACCTCCAAGTCCCAATAACACAATTAACATAAATAAATACCTAGAAACAATGATAAAACACATGCACACACACCTAAGAAATTGGGAGTTGAATGCAGCTTCTGGCTATTCCAACTTTGTCTCCTAACAGTAACATCTTTTTTTAAGTCAAAGATGCCTGAAACTGCATCTTTTACATATAAAATGTCCTCCCTGTGAAGGAACAATGGTTCCTGTCTCAAGGGCATATTATGAGAATGGGACTACTTATGCCAATGTTCAGAAAAATTCCTTTTATGGTTCAGTTGCCACAGAAAAGTTTATCAAATATATTTTCTAGACTTGCAAAATGCCTTCCAGCTATCCAGCTTTTAACCAGAACTGATTGGATCTAGAGTTGATCTTCAAAGGGCAAGGAAAGAACCCCCCAGTTTCTTATTTATTTTTATTTATTTTATTTATCTGACTTGTCAATTGCTTACAAAATAATAGGTATAAGTATAAACATGAATAAAAATACAGAAAATAAGTATGATTAAATGGGGACAATAGGACCGGGATGGGAGGCATGATGGTGCACTTATATGCTTTATTCCATGGGAGGAAAAAGCAGCCTAGAATTTGGAGAATAAATGCTATTTTTAAAGAATCCCTCCCCCGGGATGAGTGAGAGATTCTTAGTTTGCTGGGAAACAAACACACAGCTAATCCTTACTACTGTGGGGGGGAGGTTGGCCAGGGAAAACCGGCTCTACAAGAGGGAGCCTGTAACATTAGCACAATGGGCTCTGTAACTTTCACGAATATTGGCTCTTATGATCTCATCATTACCATTTTGTTTGTCTGAAGTTTTAGTCTTCAGTTTAATTATGTTTGCCTCGAGCAATGTTTTTCAATCTGAGCAATTTTAAGATAGGTGGACTTCAACTCCAAGAATTATTACTCCCCCCACACACACACACACAGCATGCTACCTGGGGAATCCTGGGAGATTGTCCAACTATCTTAAAGTTGCCATGATTGAGAAACACTGTTTAGCTTCTCAAAGGTTTGCCACAAAGAAATTTTATTGGATTAGACCAAGGGATTTTTTTTTAACCTGGATTTAGGCCTGCCTCCCCAATCTGATACCCTCTAGAAGCCAAAGACAATATCCAAAAGCTTTTTCTCCTTTGTAACAGAAAAAGGGAACTGTCCTGCTGAACCCAGAATTTTCGTCTTACTTCTTCTGGTTCACAGTAGTTGTGGACTTATCTTGTCTTGGATCCTCAGATGAGTGCACGCCAACATTCAATATTCTGATCTTTGACCTCGGAAGTATAGTAATATGCATTATGCCCTAGTAATGACTTTTACAGGATCATTTGGCTTAATCTCCCTCTAAATCAGTAGCTAAATTAGTACCCACCAGCAAATCCAGAATTTTTTACTAGATCAGATGCTGTATAGAGAAAACTGTGGGTGCCAAAGGAAGCAGAACTGAACTTTTATGTGGGGTAACACTTGACAAACTAAGAGGCAGTGATTGCAAATAGCAGCATTTGTGTGGTGGGATAGATATCAAAATGACATTTGGCTGGGTAACTGAAAGGCACAACCCTTGCACTGATGATGTTACCTAGTTAGGGTAATGAAATATCTGCAAGAAAACAAGCAAGCTCAGAGAGCACCAAGGACCCCGTGCAACCCTTGCATTAGATGCAAAGAAGGTAGGTTACACCCTGAAAATAAATTTGAATGAATTTTCCTGTCTTTTTTTCTTTGTTTGCATAAGATTATTTTAGATTCCTATTAAGGGCTTTATGTGTTTCCTGTTTCAAAGTGGTGGGAAATCAATTGATAGTTATAGCAGCATCCTTGGCAAATATTAAATGTAGTGATACATTGCACTGTTATATTAGGGTAACATTTCACAAAATTCTTATGGTATATACTTGTTATTTCTCTTCAGGACTGTCTACCTTGAATCATGGTGTCAGCTGCTTTTCAGATCATGGGCATGGCCCTGTCTGTAGTGGGCTGGATTGGGGCCATCATCACGTGTGCCTTGCCTATGTGGAAAGTGACAGCTTTCATTGGTTCCAACATTGTGACAGCCCAGACCACCTGGGAGGGGCTGTGGATGAGCTGTGTAGTACAGAGCACTGGCCAGATGCAATGCAAGGTTTATGACTCCATGCTGGCTCTACCTCAGGATATGCAAACCGCCCGGGCTCTCATGGTCATATGTGTGCTTCTGGCCCTCCTTGGCCTGATGGTTGGCATCGTGGGTGCCAAATGCACCAACTGTGTGGAGGAGGAAGACGCCAAGGCACGTATCATTATTGTCTCCGGTGCCATCTTTGTGGCATCTGGAATCCTTTGCCTCATCCCAGTCTGTTGGTCAGCCAATACTATAATCCGAGAGTTCTACAGTCCATTAATTGTGGAGGCTCAGAAGAGAGAGCTGGGCTCATCCCTCTACATTGGCTGGGCAGCGGCTGCTTTGCTGATCCTCGGAGGAGGATTGCTGTGCTGCAATTGCCCCAAGAAAGAGAGCAACAACTACAGTGCTCGCTACACAGCTGCTGTCTCTCAACCCCGCAGCGATTACCCCAGCAAGAACTATGTTTAAGAGAGTTGTGTCGTTGTGTTGATGCAGTCAGTTGCCATCCTGAAAGCTCATTACTGGTGGATTCCTTGAGAGTAGCAGAACTATGTAATGAACACCCCTATGGAGAACAGAGCGACCTGCTCCACAATTTCCCAACATTTCTGGCCCATCAGTATTTTTTTTCTCTCACTGTTACCATTAACTAGATTTATTCCCATGTGTTTCAGCTCTTCTTTTGAAGAGAATCCTTGATTTGTGATAGAAGAATTCAGTATAGGTAGATAGGTATTGAATCAATGTCCTATTTTCAAGTAGTTTGTGATAAATGCCTTTGGGTGTTCTTGCCCCCTCCCCTCCATTACACAATCACAAATAGCCTGTATTGCTCAGAATCATATCCTGTTCAATAGGATGGTGTGGGGTGGGATGGGGGGCAAAGATGGTTACTCTATATCTATGTTTTTGAAGCTGTGACATGTTGTACAGTATTTTATGAAGAAAGGGGATGTGGCCTTTTAGACCTGTTGTTTTTAATTTTTTTGCAATTGCTGTTGCATGCATTTCATACAAAAAGCCAGTTTTTTCCTCTTTTTTTAAAATATATATATATATAACCTGAATAAAATTAATGCTTTTGTATATAGCAGTTTGCCTTCGTCTTTTGTGTGTGTGTATCTATAACTCTGATGCTAACCTGAGAATCTACTACTGGAGAAAACAAATCTTTCTTTTTTTCAGGGTCATGGGCCCAAAACATTAATAGGATTCTTTCCATTTTATTGAATCTGAAGTTGAGGGTAGATGGTTTCACACAATAGGACATTCCAAAAGTAGAAAGGTTTGCATGGCAAGAGGGCAGAAGAGAAAGAATGACTTGTGTGGGATGATTACACTCATACCAACTACCTTTCTTTGCCCAACAAAAGGCAAAGAACCATGATGATGAATGGTTGAATGGGGACACCCCTACAAACATACTTTGCTGTGTTGATTGTTATTGCTGGGTTCACAGATAAGTCATAATGTGATTTACAGGATTTCAACGTAGGTTGCCATGGCTGACTAGGAAATTCTGCCAGTTGAAATCCACTTACCTTAAAGTTGCCAAGGTTGAGAAACACTGATCCAGAATGTTGTATGATCTTAGATATTTGAAGCTTATTCACTAGCCATTCCAGCCCAGTTAGGTGCAGCACCCAACCAACCTTGACTTAGCTCAAAGAGCTAAATGAGATTGATTCTGATCAGTAGAACCTTCATTAGATTGGAATGAACTATGGTCAAGAAAAGAACTGGTTGTGTATGAAAGCACCCAACATCAGGCTAATATAGCTTTACAGTACTTATATCTGCCTAGTCTTCCTCAATCTGGGGTTACCTAGAAATGATGACTTGAACTCCCAGAACTTCCTAGGCAATATGCTGAGACTTATGGGAATAATATGGAGGGTGATCAGATGAGAAATGGCTGCAGTATATCATGAGTAGGTAAGCTGTTAGTATCACATATGAGCCCAGTTTGAATCTGTTTACATGTTAATCCATGATTTGTTTACTCAATAAACTACAATTGCCTAGGTTCATACCTGCTATGCTCTATGGCTAAATTTGCACAACATATTGCCGCAAAAACAAATAAACCTTATAGAAACATTCATAATAAATTGGCATGTTGCCAAAAAAATCAACATGTAATGATATTGTGAATATGCTTCCGATTACATATTTACATTAGGTATTACATAAGGTATTTAACCTTTATTCCCTTGGAATCATGCATGACCATGTATGTCTACAAAGTGTTGTCACCTAAACAATTCAAATTACATAATTTGTGGAGTGGCATTATGATGTAATGGCATCATCATATCTTCGACCAGTTTGCATATGGCTACAGCTCTGCTCATCCAGTACAATCATTGGGCAAAGTCTGGAGGTGATGGAAAGTATATCATGAAGACCGCTATGTTAGGTCAAGACATTTGTAGGTTACATCAGGAGCCCTCACTGAAAGATGTAATTTTTTGTAAAGGTAAGGGTTTCCCCTGTCCAGTCATTTCAGACTTTAGTGGGCAGTGGGCATCTCCATTTCTTAGCTAGGGGAGAAACATTGGTCATGTAGCCATTATGACTACTTGCTGAAATGCTGTTATTTTCCCACCAAAGTGGTACATATTTATCTACTCACATTTGCATGCTTTTCAACTGTTAGGTATATAGGAGTTGGGACCATCATGCAGTGCACAGGTCTCGAACCTGGGCGATGAACTTTCCAACCAACAAGCCAGGTGTCTTAATTGCTGAGCCATCACACTTTCTTTTTTCATACATCACCCATTTTTATACTATCCACATCAAAGTAATATTGGGTTTTCAGAACTTTTTGGAGAATACTTTCCAGAATAACTAAATATTATCTATCAAGGGCATCTAGAGAGATTCAGGATAAAGAAGGCTAATTGAGTTTCCAAATGAGGGGAAATTCTCTCAATTCCAAGATTCATCTTTCTGCAAGATAAATGGATTGAGCAAAAATCTGTATTACACTATATATTGGATGTATATATATAGTGTACATATATAGTATGTACACTATATATTGGATGCCCAATCTTTTGGCTTGTCTGGGCTGCATTAGGTGAAGAGCATAATGTACGAAAATATATGTAAAAATCACATAGAAATGTTAAAGGTTTACAATCTTGTGGAGCTGCATTACAAGCTGTTCAAGGCCACATGCGGCATGGGCCATGGGTTGGACATGTCTGCTATATAGCTTAGGATATTTGAAGATCATCATGTTACCAGAGGTTGCATTAAGTATTTTTTTTCCATTTCTTTTAATGGAAGAAGCTTGCAAATTACTAGAATGGATCCTAGGACTGGGAATTGGCCACAATCAATTCCCTAGATAATTGTGGTTCAATTCATTAATAAATCATGATTAAACAGTTTGTATAGCAGGCCAGGATGCTAACCCAAAAGTTAGGTATAATGGTTATGGCCCCAGATTAGAAACAGAAAATTGTGAGTTCTAGTTCTACCATAGACACGAAGCCAACTGGATGACTATGAGACAGTCACTCTCAGCTCTAGAAAGAAGGCAATGGCAAATCACCTCTGAAAAATCTTGACATGAAAGCAGCAGGAACTAGTCCAGGCAGTCAGTAAGAATCAACACTGCCTTGAAGGCACAAATTAACAAAAAAAGAAAAAGTTAAACCAATCATTGTGTACAAGCTTTTGGCACCAAGGAGTCATGGATGGGTTATATGAAAAGAACTTTATCAGGCTTGAAACATTCAAGTTTATAGTAATGATTCCATTTCCCCACTCATGGGCCCCAGGCTAAGAATTTGGAGCACAATTTCTGAAGTACTAAACAAGGTCTTCACACAAGGAAATAATAGAAGGACAAATTTGGGAAAGGATATATAATAGTTGCATTTGCATACGCAGTCAACATGAAATCACTTGGCCCAATATTTTATTTTCCATTCCATAACTTCTAAACCTTTTCTTTCAAATCCACAGACAAATCACCAAGTTACAGGTCTTTTCTTTATCTTGCTCATAATATTAATGTTATCATAACAATAACATACTAGACTCACCGAGGAGATATCCTAGGAGATATCCTAGAAGAAGGCCTTATTCTTTAAATTATCAGCAAAATAATCCGATAGCATCAATATCCCAAGAGATATTGTTCTATAGAAGAAGGCCTTACTCTTTAAATTTTCAATATGTGGGGATAGGGATAGTAAAGTTCTCTACAGATATTCAGAAGTTCCAATAAGATTGCTGATGTAGGTTTGGGTTCAAATGAATCTGTACATGAAATCTCAACCAGATGTTTCATCCAACAAGCCTTTCTCCAAGTGATACTCTACCAATTATGGCTTCAAAACTGTTGTTTGGAGGAAGCAGGAACAAAAGAAGATAAGCAATCACATTGCCCCAAGGAAATATGTATATTCCTGATGAAGATACTAGAGTACAGTATGTAGCAAAACTACAGGAATGCAGAGCCTTGAGGCAAGGCTAGTTTTTGGAAGAATTTAGGTTTTTACCCAACATATTTTCACTAAAGTCATATTACTGACCAAGCAGAGGTACCAGCATGAAGTGATGATAAGCACAAATAACAAAAGAGCTAGTATGCACAAAATAGTTTGATTCACAGGAAACTATTGAGCAAATTCAAGCAGCAAAGTCAAGCTGAAGAACTAGGAATTGGCTAAAGCTGAGTATAGAGAGAAAGGAATACACCAGAAACAATTTGAAGGAAACAAGTTGGTAATGGGGTTGAAGCAGGAACTTAAATAAATGTTGAAGACTGGTGTTCTTCATACAGATATCACAGAACTGGGTGATTGCTGGGAGAAGACGAGAGAAAGACTAAATACCCATAATATGAAAATATAGTTCAGAGCTGAAGAGTTGGGGGGGGGGGAGGGATTTTAATTCACGCTAAATCCACTACTAAAGCAGCAGTTTTAAGCAACTGATTTTAGATGCCAAGAAAGGGCAGCACATGGTTAACTGTTTAACTAGTGTTGTGTTTTTACTGCCAGGGAAGTGAAGCACTTAAAGATTTCTTGCCTCAAATTCCACAATGCCATAAGCACTACACACTTGAATTAGCAGAGATTGCATTTTCTAATCTGCTTCAAGCAATAAAATGGCTCGATCTAACCCCATGCTTTGGAATTGGACAATATAATGGCTTTTAGTTTTGATGTTAACCTTCTCTTTTGCCAAAAAACGTGAAGTTTGGTGATTCTAATTTTATCTTCAAGGAAATGTTATAAAGTAGACAAGGCTGAAAAAGAGATCTTGACAGATTGCTCAGTAGGCTGGCTGGAGATTCAGGCTTGGAATTTTCAAATATTTCATTGTTGTTGCGCTTTCGAGTCAGTCTGACACCTGGCGAATGCCTGGACAACTCCCTACAGTTTTCTTGGCAAGATTTCAGAAGCGGTTTGCCATTGCCTCCTTCCTTGGGATGGGAGAGAGCAACCAGCTCAAATCACCCATCTGGTTTCGTGCCTAAGGTGGGACTAGAACTCACAATCTCCCAGTTTCTAGCCTGGTACCTTAACCACTGCACTAAACCGGTTCTCATGATAACATTGAGCATTGTTTTTTTTTAATAAAGAATTTTTATTTTTAAAAACAAACATACACATATAAAACATAAAAACATAAAACCATCTTCCATTTTATATACATACAGTGTGTCAGTTGATTGCAAATCTTTTGAAGTAATTTATTCACAATTTATATCAGTTTTCACATTGTCAAACTAACATATGCTTATATATTTACCAGTTATTAAACATACATGACTAAACTATTTATTCCATCATTTTATATGAGATGTTCTAAGTTTTATCTTAAAATTTATGTTAAACTTTCAACCAGTGGTTATATATGTCTATATCATGTTTTATATCAATCTATTAAATTTCTATCACAAAATTATCTAGTCTATTACATTACCGTGACTTTTTATGAACATTGAGCACTGTTGACATTGGCCATCATGAGAAATTTTTTTGGATTTCAGCAGGTAAATTTAAATATAAATGTGTCAATGGTCTTAGCCCAGCACCTCTCCCCGAACCTCCGCATTCCAGAAAGGGGACTTCAACTCGCAGAATAATCCACAACTGGGAATATGCAACTACTGGCAGTCCTCAATTTAGGATTACAGTTCAACTCAAATTTCTGCTGCTAAGTGAAACATTTCTTCATTTTATGACCTTTCTTACTATGGTTGTTAAGTGAATCACTGCACTTGTTAAATTAGTAACACCGTTGTTAAGTGAATAGTTATTAAGTTTAGTGTTGCTAAGTGAATGTGGCTTCTCCATTGACTTTGCTTGTGAGAAGGTCGCAAAAGGTGATTACATGATTCTGGGACATTGCAACCATCATAAATATGAGTCTGTTGCCAAGCATTTAAATTTTGATCACATGATCATGGGGATGCTGCAATGGATGTAAGTGTGAAAAATGGTCATAACTCACTTTTTTCAATGTTGTAACTGATTAAATAAACAGTCACTAAACGAATTGTTGTATGTTGAGGACTACCTGAACTACTCTTGGGATTTGGCAAGCGTAGGATGTTTTCAACCTACCACTGCTACGTGCGAGACTCAGTGTAGCAGAAGCAGAAGATGGAATTAGAGGCAGTAACCTAACCAATGGTGTATTGGATGTAAACAACTAAGATGACATGGGATTGGCATTCCACCCCTCCTCAGTGCCACCCCCCTCAATTGTTTCCTGCTAGAGTTCCTCCCTTGGAAGTATCTTGTGCCTCACAAACCAATGTAGATGGAGGAAGCTGAACTCTATGCCAGGGGGGCTGGCTTGTCCCTATGCGCCTGACTGTGGAAGGCTCAGCCTGGCACTGGAATGTACTGGTACCTCTCCAAGTAACCAGGCAGGGATCTCGTCTTACAAGGGTCGACTTCTGGGCCCACATCCAAGAAACCTGAAGTATTCTGCCCGGGGGAGAGTGGGGGAGGGGCGGGAAGCAAAACTATAGGTCTTGTACTTCTACATTCTGCTTAAAGGAAAGGGAAGCCAATCAGCCAGGTTTTCTCCTCCTGGCCCAGATTCCTAGCATTTGAGTTTCTTCCAGAGAAATACTTCTAATCCAACTCCCCATCCTGGGGAACAGGATGTTTTGAGCAGAAGGAAGTTTGGTAGAAGTCACCTGAATTATGGCATGATTGGATCAGGTTCTTCCTTGTATATTTCTATTAATTTTGGTAGATTAGCTTTTTTCTCTTTGGCAATGCAGCGGAGGAAGAAAAGAATCAAACTTTACAGGTAGCCCTTGGGGCAAAACTAACTTAACAGCTGCCTTATTAACAACAGAAAACTTAGGTTCAATTGTGGACCTGTATATGCCCTCAACTTATAGCTGGTCATAATGTGATCAAGTTTGACATAGGACTCTGCAGTCACACTGAGGGGAGGATACTATGCCCCCTTTATATAGAGTCCCAGCAAGCACTATGTGAGGTGCAAATCCTATTCAGGATTATCCATTGTTGGTATAGAGTTCAAAGCCTGGCACCTTTTTTGTGGGGTCATGTATATGTCTTCCTATGTCTGTTATTGGGCAGATGCTGTGCAAGTGCCAGTGGGGACTTCCTGATTTGATCTATTCCAGTATGGTTATGCTGAGTATCGTCATCCACGACTTATTGAGGTGCTCTTCTGAAGAACCAACTGGGAACATCACACATTTCACACTGTATATGTTTTGCCTGTATTTTATACCTTGAACATAAATGTAATTTAATCTGGAGCTCAACTTCAAAAATTTGATATTTGATCAGCTCTACCATCCTTTTCCTTTGATAGCAGGGCTTTGCCTGAAATATGCAAAGAATCAAAAGGAATGAAGTGTGCCTAAGTATGCTTGAAATTATACCTGATTTTTTCCCCAAACTACCAGCCTCACCTTCTCTCTGTGGAATGCAATATGTCTGTCTCCCTTTGCACCTGGAACCTTAGTCCCCCAAAGCATGTGCTGGGAAGAAATCCATTAGTTTTCAGGTACCAAGATTCTCCAGGTTCCTGCTCTGTACTTTTCCTCCTATATGCCAATCAACAAGTATATTATCTCTGCATTTGCATGCTCTGGTTTGGATAAATTGCTGGCATATTTTTCTATACCACAGAGTACAATCAATGGTCTTGGCAATTTGATATCCTCTCATTATGGTGCTTAATTTGAGGCTTGTTTCATTCTCTCTCTCTGTCATGATCAAGGAGCATTTTTCTCCTTTTTAAAATACATTCAACTTGGCTGGAAAGTATGACATACACATACTTCTGAGTATGTCCAGACTGCATTCAATTCTACTGAACAGTTTCAACAGTTCAACAGTTTCAACAATTCAGCATCTGTTGAATTCAATAGATTCAGGATTAAGAGTAGAACCGGTTTCAAAACCAGCCCAAACTCCTGTATCTTTGTTGTTTTTTAAACAATTAAATGATTTTTACTTCCGATTCAATTGTGCAATTGCATTAGCCTTACTGTACATCCATATTTTGATTTCAAATATTTGAGAGTGAAACTGTAGAAGAGCTTAATTGTAGATCCACTATAAATACTCAAGATCAGCAACTACTAAGTAAAACAAAAATTGCCATGAAATATTATTGTATTCTTAATATTCAGCATCGGTTCTGTGCAAAATGAAATACTGGGGGAAACACTTAACATTGGATGGCACCCTGCATGCCCATGACATACATAGGCCAAATATAGTCTTAAAGGCATGCATTTGCCCAACATGCTATACTTGGCTAAGTTTAATCTTGTTTTATTTTGTTCTGTTGTGACTGTCTTATGCAGACTGGTCCATTTGATTCAGTGTCCTGTGTCACTCTTAAATATGAGCTAATGTAAGTAAGCAAAATTAAGTGTATTCTGCAAAGCCTGCCCTCCATCCTTTGACAAACTTTTCCATTTATACCAAATCCTTTACTCCCTTTCCCTTCTTCAAAAAAAGTCAGGCACAATTAGGTTACAATTTTGTTTAATTAAGCTGAATAATATAATAATATGGTTGTCGGTTAACACTTATACAGAACCCATGAAAAGGATCCCCATGATGTCTTCCAGCTTAAGATAATTGCCTTATTTGAGAACATCTTTGAAAAAAACAAAACACATAAAGCAAAACAAGAGAGAAATAATCTTTTTCCAGGAAAAGTCCAACAGATTTGCAAGGCAGAATATCTCTGTAAAAGGAATAGAGCTTAATGAGTTTGTTCAAAGTCCTATTTCTTTCTGATGAATTTTTTTCTATCCAGGTCTGAAGCAGGTGGTTGTAATAGGTGAAGATCAATGGTCAGGGAGGAAACAGACCCCTTTGTTTACCCAGGCCCCTGAGAATAGCCAAATCCTCCACTAATTATTAACCAAAGAGTAAATAGTGTCAATCCAAAGCAATTTTAGGGTCAGGGTTCTTTCCTACCCACCCTCATCTGCTCAAAACAACTTTTTTTTACTAAATCCAAACAAACTTCTTTGCTCCCAACTTCATTCTTCTTTTTCCTGCATCATCTTTGCAGGGAATTCTGGCCTTTGTCCAATATTTACATGTTTCATGAATCATTTGTTATTTATGCAGGTTTGGGTTGGTTACCTTTTTTCGTCCCAAGTCTTCTTGCATTCATTAAGTCTCAGATTCTTTCAGCCAGACATGCATTCATTCCTCTTGTGTTCGTTTCAGAATTAAATTCAGCATTTTTCTTCAACTCTGTCTCTCTTTATTCTCTAAGTCCAGATTTTGACCCAAAAAAATGGCTTTTGTATCAGAGTAGTCAAAAGAGTTTATACAACAGCCAGTTCTTAGTGCCATTTTTGCTCCTTTCATTATTTAATTCATCTGCTTCTTGGTCTATTCTCATAGCCTCATGCTCTTTGTACATCTGCCTACACAGACCCAGAGCTATGTGCTGACTGAGACAAAGGATATGTATTTATTTATTTTGCATTTAAAAGGAAGACATCCAAGTGACTTTGAGCAACACATTTTAAAAAATAAGAAAACAAGGGGAAAATATGTACATTCAAGAGAAAAAATATATCAAGGAAACAACTGTCAAAAGATCTACATCCACCTTACCTCAAAGTCTTCAAAATATTTTGGAATCAGAGCCTTAGGGCAGGGGTGTCAAGCTCAATTTCACTGAGGGCCACATCAGACCTTGGGGTCGTGGCCAGGGTGGGTGTGGTCTGCTTGACATCACTCATGTTGGGGGTCGCCTGTGGTGGCCCGAGCACTCTGGCAGGGAAAATAGGCTCTTGGGCTCCATTTTCAGCTATGACGACCTCTTGCAACCTTCTGTCAGCAAAAATGGAGCTCAGGAGGGCTGCCCTTGGTCCTTGTGAGCTCTGTTTTCAGCTGTGACAACCTCCTGCAACCCTCTGTCAGCAAAAATGAAGCTCGGGAGATCTGCATGCAACCCTCCCGATCTCCATTTTTGGCTGCAGTGGCCTCCTGCAACCCTCTGCCAGTGAAAATGGAGCTCAGGAGGGCTGTGAGCTCCGTTTTCACTGGCAGAGGCACCATGGGCCAGTTCTTCGCTGTTTCCAGGATGGTCCTGTGGGCCACATATAAGCACTCCATGGGCCCGATCCAGCTCCCAGGCTTAAGTTTGACACCCCTCCCTCAGAGATTTCTGGATGGGATGCTGTTCCAGAGGATAGGTATTGCAATAGAGAAGATATACCATATTTTTCAGACCATAAGACACACTTCCCCCCCCCCCGAAAAATGGGTAGAAATGTCTGNCACACTTCCCCCCCCCCCGAAAAATGGGTAGAAATGTCTGTCTATCTTATAGAGAAAATGCAGCCCATCTTTGGCCTCCCAAAGCCTCTGTTTGTCCTGGTTTTTCCCTCCCCAGCATCCAGAAGCACTCTGGAGACCAAAAGCTGTGCCATTTTTGGCCTCCCAAAGCCTCCATGGGTTCCATTTTTGCCCTCCTTGGTATCCAGAAGCATTCTGCAGGCCAAAAATGGGCCTGTATTTGGCTTCTGGAGGCCTCCAGGGGTCTCATTTTTGCCCTCCCAGAGTGTGCAGAAGCACTCTGCAGGCCAAAAACAAGCCCATTTTTGGCCTCTGGAAGCCTCTGCGGGTCCCAGAGGGCAAAAACAAGACCCATCGAAGTCTCCAGAGGCCAAAAACGAGCCCATTTTTGGCCTGCAGAGTACTTCTGGATGCCAAGGAGAGCAAAAATGGGCTGCGCTGAGGCAAAAAAATATTTTTTCTTGTTTTCCTCCTCTAAACCAAGGTGCGTCTTATGGTCTGGTGCGTCTTATAGTTCCAAAAATATGGTACTTCTTAGGTTTCCACACTGCTTAATTAAATTGGAAATATATCCTCTCTGCCTAATCTTACCGGGTGGATAAAAATTATCAGAACAGGCAATTCATCAAGTAACCAGGGTAATGAAGGCCTTTATAGGTAATAATCAGCATTATACCTAGAATTATACCTAGAAACAGACTGGGAACCAGTGCAGCTCACGTAGCGACAATGATAAATGAGCAAATCATAGCACAAACATCACCACCTGCACTGCTGCATTCTGGAACAGTTGTAACTTTCAAATGGTTTTCAAAGGCAGAGTGGTGTGCATCGTATTGGAGTAGTCAGTTCATGGGTTGTCCAAGGAATAGGTTTAAGGAATTCTAAAGAATAGATGCTTTTGAAAGCATCTAAAGGGCTTTCCAATCTAGGTATAGCAGCAATTTGTTCAACAGATGAATCTGTTCACAAAGAACCTCCTGGTCACAGCTTGCTACCTCTCTTTGAATAAGAGCAATGGTTCCAGGATGATCCTCAAGTTGTCTATAGTCTAAAGTGAGGAAATGCTATCACATATAAAACTAAAGATGGAAAGTTCCTAGATCAAGGGTGGGAGGGAATATATACAGGCCATTTGGTCTTGTCAGGATTTGTTCCTCCCCATTGAGACCTGAACAACCATTATAACAGGACATTGACAGCATCATCTGAAGGATCTGGGATCAAGATGAGTATCATCTGATACTGATGATACTGACCTCATGTTACTATTTCAGGTAGTTGCTGAGCAAGTGGGGAAAAGCATCAAGCTCTGACACACTTTAGAAACAAGGAGCTCTGGATGCAACATCCCCTTCACAAACACTGACTGGAGCTGACCACTGGGAAAGAGGATAACCATTATAAAATCATGCCTCCCATCCCCAAACCCTGCAGCTGGTCCAGGAGGATACTGCAATCATTGGTATTGGAAAGTACTGAGAGATCAAGAGAACTTCTCTCATCTCAGCTTCCCCAAAGATCTTCAGCAAGCACAACCAATCCCATCTCTTCTGTATATTGTTCTTTACTGTACTCTACTCTACTGTACTATACTATACAGCCTGAAACCTAACTTAAATGGATCTAAATAATCTTTCCTTCAAGATCCTCTGCTGAAGTTCCTAATCACTTTTCATTATGAAACATTCTATTCAAAAGTTAACTGGTTGAAAATTTAACTCATACTTCATCGTTCCTGATAGGCCCCCTTATGAGGACATCCAGCTGGTTTAGAAGTCCAAGGCACACCTTGTGTCTCACCGTGCAGTCTTCCAAGAGAAGGAACAGCCTGAACTCTTTGAAGGGACAACAGGAAAAAGGAGAAGACCACTACTTTGGCCAGGGATAGCAGCAGTACTTGATTCTTCAGATGGCAAAGCCATAGCTACTATGGTGTTTCTATTCTTCTTCATCTACCTCTTTATTTCTCACCTCCACAAACATGTTATGCACTGTTAACTTATCCCAATACTTGTCCTAAACCTGCCCTTGTTTGTTCAGCTGCCCTACTTGTTCCTGCATTTCCCTTGAGTTTGCTGATGTATTCATCTCATTTAAAAAGATTTGTTCATTCTCTCACATATCCCTTTTTTTCACATTTCCTCAGTCACTCATATCACTCATTATACTTGTATACCCACACATACACACACATATATACATGCACCAACATGCCAGAATTGCCAGATATCATAGCTGAACCCAAACTGATGAGGTTGTCCTATCTTCTTGTTCCAGAAGTTCTTGGGCCAATAATGCCTATCCTAGTTTGGGTCTTGCAGTATCTGACAAATTTCATCACTACCTCACCACTACAACTGCTCATACATAATCCCGCTTGTCAATCGTACTGCCTGGTGGAGCAGTAGATCTGGCTGGAACAGAATATGCAATACGGCCTGGGTAACGGTTGTCCCGTGGTGGGCAGGAGCAGCACAGGAGTGATCCTCCAAGGAGTAGTAAGGCAGAAGCTGCCCAACCAATATATAGAGCAGCCCCCAATTCCCTTTTGAGAGGTTCAGCCACAATTGGATTATAAAAGTCACGGATGATGGAGTTGGCAGACCAGCAGACAGGAATAAGAGCGAGAAGTCCTGAGACGATAAAGAAGGCACCTGAGGTAATAACAATACGTGCCTTGGCACCTTCTTCCTCAACGCAGTTGGTACATTTGGCTCCAACAATACTCACCAACAATGCCAGGACAGCAAGCACAACAGAGATAACCATGAGGGCCCGGGCAGCTTGGATATCTTGAGGCAGGGCTAGCATGGAATCATAGATCTTGCACTGCATCTGCCCAGTACTCTGTACAACACAATTCATCCACAGTCCCTCCCAGATTATCTGCGCCACAACAATGTTATTTCCGATGAATGCTGAAACCTTCCACATGGGCAATGCACATGAAAGGATAGTCCCCAACCAGCCAAAGATACACAGGCCCATTGCCATGATCTCTAGCCCTGCAGATGCCATTATGGATATCCTTCACCTCGGCTATAAAATGCACACCTCTTTTTTTTTTCTTTCTTCTGCTGCCCTCCAGGAGGGCCAAAGATGGTGGTTTATGGGCAGCTATACAAAAGACAAGTTGTTCTGGGTAGATATCAATGAAGACACGAATTCAAAAAAAATGCACCCTCTAAATGGTGGTATGCAACTTCAGAAGTCTATGTTTTCGCCCTGAAAGCAAACTCCTAATAAATAAATCCTAAAAGAATATTGCACTGAATGGCTGTCCACGACAAAGAAACCTGTGGAGCTTTCCGGCAAAATTAAGTCTCTCTAGTAGATTAGTGAGCAGAACTGTTACAGAAGAGGCCTTCTTAGATTACCTGCATATGGAAAGCAGCCTTGAAGATGGCAATCTATAGCTCCCGAGAGTCTGTTTTTGATGTAGGGTCATCCAGAAATAACTGTCTGTGAGGTGTCACTTTAGGAGCTGGGTTGGAGAAGGGTAGACCAAAGTCTGAAAGGTGAAGAACCCCTAAAGGGGAAATAAGGATAAATCCAGTGCTATCTTTTCTCTGTAGCTCCGACAACCTGCTTGTTATTGCATTGTTCTCCTTCACAGGTACCTGTTGTCTAAAAGGATCCCAAGGGAGCCTGAGCTTAGGGACAGTGAGGGGCGGGTTATATGAACCCCCAACAGGTGGCTGGGAGGGGCACCAGACCAATCTGAGAAGGACATTGGGGGATCCATGGTAACCAAGGCCTGGGTGGTGGTGTTATGGAGAGAGTTTGAATATTTCTTTATTTTCTGCTAGCTAGTTGGGAAGCTGCCCATTCCAGAGGAGAAAGAGGGGGGAGAGGAAGAGGCCGAGAAAAACAAGCAAGGGTGGAAAGGGAGAGAGAGTGGAGGAAAGACAGAGTGATATAGAGGGAGTTACTGTGGTCAAATTCTTCTTGTAAAGAATTTTTTAAAGAATTGAAATTATTAGATATTCATTATACCAACCAGGCGTAACTCCGGAGTTACAAAGAAGTGTCACATCTACTATATAAATTACCTGAAAGCTTTCACAAGGGTCCACATGCATGCATGCGCACACAGCCCCCACACAAACATCCTGTAATTTTCATTACACAAATGCAACTCTCTCTAATAAATGCATAACAGAAGCTTTTGTGAAGTTCATTTCATAAGGTAAAATATTATTATTATTCATAAGGTAATAATATTAAAATATTATTCTGAGTTGCATTGAAAGAAAGGACAGCACCACTATTGTTAACAAAACATTTGTTGGGATGTCAGCATAATCTGACATTAATATTCTACTTTAATGTGCATAATATTATTAAAAAATCCCACAATCTACTCCTAATTCAAACCAGAAGACAGAATTAATTGTTCTGATTGTATGTATTTTAGTGGATTCAGTCATGTTGTTAACTGTATGAGTTTGAATCGCTTTTGGTTCAGTGCTTTGGGAGAGCTCAATGAATTTTGGTTAACTTAATAAATTGTATGTGGTAATCCAATCATTGGAACTTGACTTACTGATGTACCTATCCATATTGTGATTAGGGTTACTTAAACCCTCAACCCCAGTTAAAGGGTGGCCATTTCAGAATTGTAATTAATCTAAATCCTGTTTTGGCACAATGTTTCTCAACTTTATCCATTTTAGTCAGTCGAGAATTCTGTGAATTGTGAAGTTCAAGTGTGCATGTGTGTGAAAGAGAAGGAAGATGGAACAAGTATCTATTTTAGCTGCTTTTTCCTAGCCTCAGGATGTAAAGCTAAGACACTAGACTGGTCTCAAAACGATGTCACTCCACCCATACAATCTCTGTTGCTTCTGCCTTTTTTTTTTCCTTCCCCAGAAATATCCAGAGAGTAAAAAGATGGCCACCAATAGGATAAATGGAGATTAAATTATATGTATACTTTCCTATTACTCCTAGGTAGTAATAGTCAGTAGTGCAGCCATTAGCTGTTAGATTCTCCTCCCTAAATTGACTAGAACAGAAACTAACTTAAAAGACAATTTCTACATGTCAACCCCTTTCTTCTCTTTGGCTTGATATTGTATCCCTACTAAGGGACTCCCCTGGTTCTTTACCTCTTCTATCTGTGCTGGGAAAACAAGTGTTAATTACTTTCCTTTTTGTAGGTAGGTCTCTCAGGACATGTAGACTTTAATCCACATCTCCTTCTGTTGACTTCCTCTCATACATGACACTTTTCTATCCAGTGAATCTATTGGTTAAAAAAAGCAGAGTAGACCATCATTTTTCTATTCTTCTTGTCTCTTGGATTTTAAGAAACTGGCAATGTTCTTGGGCTTCAGCTACAAGAAATTGGCAATATTTTTTTCCAACAGCATCCCAATAGCATCTTTTCCAACCAACCAGTTTAATTGAAAGACACTAACTTTCAAAAGCTGCAACTCATTTTATCAGATGCATTGATTGATGTAAGATTTAAATTGGGATAAGGTATGGGGGGAGGGATGGTAGTGAGGGGACAACAGGTTAGCTATGTAGATGCAGTTTATTTGTGAGACAGAACACACATATCTTATCAACTAACACTTGTAATGTGTTAAAAAACCCTTTGTGTTTGTTGAAATCTTCTGAGATTGTCTCAAGCCTTTGAGTTAGCAGTCTTTTGCTGACCTGCTGTTGGTCTCTCTCTCCCCCCCCCCCCCCAAAGATGGTCATTGTAAGGTCTGTCACAGAGGTTGAAAAGCTGTGATATGTTTTACATAGAATCTGGAGGATCAGAATGGGCAAGCAATGGAAATATATATCACATTAAAAGAAAAGCATGTGAAGGCACTTCTCAATTTATGTATGTGTTGGAACCTGCTGTTGATATTGATATGGGGACAAAGTAGACATCTGGGTCTGTGGCAAATTCCAATTTCCATATTAGCATCCCCATTCTTGTTGTTTGCATCACTATTTTTTGTTCTTTGTGAGAATCTGCTTCGGACTGGATGGTTGTCTGAATGCCAACTGGTGCCTGAAAAAGTGCAGTGTCATTGTCTAATATGGACTGTAGCTTATTAATAATGCATTTGAATATTTTCAGCGGTGAGCTGTAAGAACCTACAGTAGTCTGGCAGAATTCTTGTCCATTTCACCATGTTAAAACCCACTATTTAATCAATGAACCTGGCAAGGGAGAGAGGGGAGGAAAGGAATGCTAGTGAATATTAAAAAAAAAAAAGTTTCTGCATTTCACTGTTCAAAATCCTTTCAGAAGAGAGCAGAGCCTAGCAGACCAGGACATGATGGCTGAGGAAAACCACAACAACCAGTTACCAGAGGGAGTGGCTACCCTTGCCACAGCAAGCATACAATAGTAGATCGAAAGGGAAAAAATGAAACAAAATGCGGCAGGCAACATGGGAAGTGCCACTTATCTTGGAACAAGCAGATAAAACTTTTCATATGTAGAAAAAAGAGTTGACAGAGGTTGCCTCCCCAGTAGGTTGTGGGGGCGGATTGTGGGGAAAACAGGATGTCACCAAACACTCCTGTCCTTTCAGGGGCGACTGGTCACACAGATCAACCCTAGTCCTAAATCTCACTGGACACAAAGAGCTAATTTCTGAGTTAAGCATGTACCAGACTGCATGGTATGTAAACTGTCACATTGCCTCTTATAAGGCAAGTCTAAGACAATCAAATAAAGTAATTGGCTAAGTCTAACGGGAGTTTTCTATCTCCAGTTGAAAATGAGGTATTTTGCCCAAGACTGATAAGGCACTGAGCATACATAACTCTGAAAAGAGTTGATAAGGTGGCAACCGCAGTTGATAAAGGAGATTACTGTTTGCCAGGCATAGCTGTAAAAGGAGTTGCCTCCTAAACCCTGGATGGCCTTTCTTTTTCCTTGCAGAACAAGTGAAAAAAAAATGGGGCTCCCTCCAGTTAACCCATAGTACTTATATGTACTATTCAAAGCAGCATCTGGATTTTGCACTGGAAAATTCAAGAGCTATCAAAGTAACGGAGGAAATCTCAAGGAAAAAATGTTCAGTATTTCAAGCATGAAAGCAATAAATATTTTTGCAAAAATTTAACACCTAAAATCCTTAATTATTATTCTTATCTGTATTCTCTTTGTTCACTAAATTTGAGATGATATACTTGGCTCAATTATTCCAATTATCACTCATTATCACCTTGTGAGATAGCTTAAGCCCATGTCACACCGAACCAACGGATGCAAAGAGGATGTAAAACGGACAAAAAACCTTGCCATCCGTGGACAAACCGTATGTACTCACTGCCTCGTTTGGCTTCCTCTCTATCCGTCCAGCATCGCGTCTATTTGAGTTTCATCCGCTCTTGAAAGTTTTGGGCTGTCCTAAAACTTTTGGCAAGAAAATGTATCCAGTTCATCCGTTCTGCATCCGCTACGCATCTGTTACGCATCCGTTACGCATCTGCTATATCCACCAGGCATCCGCTGCGCATCCACGCAACTCAAATCGCCCGGATGCAGGGAGGAAGCGGAACTGAAGCGGAACAGATGCAGAACGGATGTAAGCGAAACAAAGCGTTTAAATGGAAAAAAACGTTCGGCAGAGGGGACCCATCCGGATATTAAAGGGATGTCTACAGGATGCTAGAGGAGGCCTAGATGCAAAGGGACACCTATACTGCTAATAAAAAGGCGGAGCAAATCGTCTGCATCTCACTTTCAGACCAGCAGCCCACTGTGCAGACCTCTGCAGCCTTCATCTGCTCTTCCTCTTCCACAGCATCCAGTCATGTCCACCGTGATGCTGTACAAAGTCCTTTCGACACGACCATCCTTTCTGCAACAGTGCGAAACCATCTACAGGCTCTGTGAACTCTACATACGGAGAAGAAAAGGAGCACCAAAAAAAGTCTGGTCCAAAGATGGTTCGCCAGAAGAGCAAGTACGGACTGTACACAAGCTGATGGTGGAGCTCAGGAGCTAAGAACTCGGGCGTTCAGAACTTCATGAGGATGCCTCCAGCATTGTTTGAGGAAGTTGTGCAACGCCTGAACCCAGGTTGACCAGACAAACACCAACTTCCGGCCCAGCCTGGAACTGGGCTCAGGTGCACTCACTCTGCCACACCTGGCCCAGGGACCACCTACAGGAGCATGCAGTACGGCTGAGGGTGCCACCCAGCACCATTCAGCTTTGTGGTCAGAGAAGTGGTGCAGGCATCATCGAAGAATACAAGGAAAAGCTCCTCCAGTGCTCCTCCACTGAAGAAGGCTGGAAGAAAGTTGCAGAGCAGTGGTATCAGAAGTGGAACTTCCCCCACACTGTTGGAGCCATCGATGGCAAGCACATGGCTGCAAAGCGCCAGCCAAGTCGGGGTCCACTTATCACAACTACAAGGGCTTCTTCAGCATCATCCTCTTTGCCATGGTCGATGCTGACTACAAATTCATGTACTCGATGCTTCAGGCAACGGCTCATCTTCAGATGCCCAGGTATACAACGCCAGTCACTCAAGGAGGGGGGAAAGCAACCTCATGGGGGCTTCCCATCCAGACCCCGCTCCAACGACACGCAAGATGTGCCCTACTTCATCGTGGGGGATGATGCCTTCTCCCTCACACACTACCTCATGAAGCCTACACTTCCAAATACCTCACCCGTGAAGAGAGGATCTTCAAACTACAGGCTGTTCAGGGCAAGACGGGTGGTGGAGAACGCCTTTGGCATCCTGGCTCAACAGGTTCCAGGTACTTTCACCACATGCAGCATCGCCCAGAGACCTGAGGAGGATCGAGGAAGCTTGCTGCATCCTGCACAATCTCATGCGCACCCCGCGCTACCTAGTCTTGCAGAACAGGCTTGTGGACTGTCAACAAGGCAATGGGGACATGGAGCCTGGGGAATGGAGGCAAGGGCAAAACCTGATCGACACTGAGGATGTGCAAGGCCTCAAACAGAGCCTCACTGAGGCGAAGAAGCAGCGCAACCTCCTGAACAACTGGTGACAACTCCCCAGCTGGAGCAGTGGGATGGCAAGACAAGATAGTAAATGCTTAATGGATGCTTCCTTCAGCCTGTCATCATCACACGGATGAGATTGGGCCATGTAGGTTTGGTTGGCCTAAATGAACAGTGGCATTTAATAAAGAATTGTGTTTATGTTGACATGTGTGGATAATTATTACAATTATTATTGAATAATGAAGGGCTATAGGTGTGGCACCTGGGAGGGTGGACCATACAGCCACTATGCTTGCGCTGGAGGTTTACCTATTCCAAGCTATTACCCATCCCAAAGGTATCCCTGCTCATTCTTCAGGTATCCCTGCCCCCCCACTGCTATATTAACCATCCCATAAGCATGCAAAGGCTTAAGCCATTTTAAAATTTCCACCAAGACTTGGAAAAGAAATTAAGCAAGTGTGTGAATCATAAATCAACTTTATTAACAACAAGCTATAAAACAAAAATGAGTCTCTCTTGCACTCCTCTTGGTCGCTCAGTTTCAGGGGTGAAGGGTCCAGGTGCTGTGGGTGGCTGGTGCTGGAGTGCTTGTCATCAGCTCCTCCAGAAGCAGAAGCAGCAGAAGCCCAGCCCAGAAGAGCAAGCCGTGCTGCAGAAAGCCCAGCAGAACCAGAGTGAGGGCCAGGGCGGGGGATGGTAGCCCTGTCCCTCTAGCCAGGGCTGGCAGCAGATGGCTGAGGCTTGCTGTGCTTCCGCATGGTTGTGGAGTTGCTGGCTGGCAGGGAGACTGCAGGAACCAAGGCTGGCAGAAAGCTGGCAGGGAGGCAGGCCACCAAGGCTGGCAGGGAGGCAGGCAGGCAGGCAGGCAGGCACCAAGGCTGGCAGGCAGGTAGAAAGCAAGGCTTGCAGGAGGGCTGGCAGGCAGGCTGGCAGGCATAGGCATGCACCAAGGCTGGGAGGAAGGCTGGGAGGAAGGCTGGCAGGAAGGCTGCAGGAAGCTGCAGGGGAGGCAGGCACCAAGGCTGGCAGGAAGACTTGCAGGCATGCAGGCAACAAGGCTGGCAGGCAGACATGACCAAGGCTGGCAGGAAGGCAGGCAGCAAGGCTGGCAATGCAGACTGGCTGGCAGCAAGGCTTGCAGGCAGGCTGGCAGCAAGGTTGGCAGGCAGGCTGGCAGCAAGGCTTTCAGGGAGGCTGGCCAGCAAGGCTGGCAGGCAAATATGCAGGCAGGACAGGCAAGACAGTCGATGTGTCTGGAAGCAGGTCTTTCTCTGAATGGGACCTGCTTCCGAGCTGCTTCCGTTATATCGGGGGACTGTGCGCAATGCATCCCCCCGCATGCGCAATTAATGCCAGGCATCCGTTAGGCTTCCGCTGTGCATCCTGCTAGGCTTCCGCTCTGCATCCGCTTCATCCGTTCTGCATCTGCTGTATCTGTTCCGCGTCCACTTTGCTGACGCCCCCGGAAGCCCTGCGGTTGCGCCATTCCGCTCCCATCTGCTTCATTTGCTGGGCTTCCGTTCCGCACCGCTTTCCATCCGCCCTGCATCCTCCCCTGTCCGTGTTATCGCTCTGGTTATGCACATTTTTGCCCTTTTGGAGAGCGGATAACAACGGACGGAACATTTTGCTCGTCCGCTGTGTCCTTTTTGCATCCGTTGGCCAGTGTGACATGGGCTTTAGACTGGAGAAAGTGACAATCTGAAGTCTTTTGTGCACTTTATGGGATTTTAATTTTGACTTGCCTTCCAAATCTGACCATCGATGTATAGTCTTCACAATTTGCTAACTCCCAAAATCCCATATTGGCTGGAAGATTATAGCACAGAGTTATCCAACATTACATCTGGGTAGCACCAGATTACAGAAGTATTCTAAGCATAAATTACTATTGAAGATATCTTGCTCTGTCATTATTCACAGCAGCAGGCTATTCTGCATTTCTACTGCAAAGTTTTAGAGCACTAGCAAAATATTGATTACCTGATTGTCTGCTACTCTCTCTCTCACTCATAAATCCTCTTTTCATCTTGTCTTATAATTTGGAGATGCCCAATCAAAATGCCATTTATCACAGCTACTAAAATTATAATCCAGTGGAACATCTGGATCAAGGCTTTCTCACCTGCTAGTTGTAGTAGGAGAAAAACTGTCATTCCTGGCAATGGAATATTATAGTTTTTTTTCCCCAAAGCAGCAGCAGTCTTCCATTAGGTTAGGGTCAAGGGATTAAAATATCTGTGCTTTCTCTATTTAGGTTTAAACATGAGTGACTTGTCATCACTATTCAGATGCTTATTTTCTCAGTTAAAAAAAAACAGTGTCTTCACCTTAAGCCTATTGGGAGCTATTAAATACATTTTGCAAACGCAAGGCAGTACAGTGCTGTGTAGTACATTGGATTTTATCTTAAAAGGTGTTTTGGAGCGTGTAAGAAAAAAAAATCTAGATTTTTTGGAGATAACACCAAAAGTGCTCTAGTGCTAAATAGCAGTTGCTGGTCAAGGAGAAACAGCAAGAGATTATTGCTGTTTTGATATTCTTCAGGAAGTACCCAGCTGCGCACAATGTGATCTAGCAGACTAGATGGCTTGCCAGTTTAACCTATGAGAGCTGTTTTATATATATTAGAATAGAGGACATGCTCTATGATCTGCTAATCCAGTTATATAGGATTCAATCCTAGTGCTCCTTCCCTAGTGTGAAGGAAATGTTATTTTTTATATAGTTTAACTGGAGTTGGCATTTTCCAGTTACAAGCCCCTTTTCATGGATCATGGAGCCCCCTTTTGCTGAAACTCAACAGTGCAACTTCTACCATTTTTAGATTAAAAAGTACAAAAACACCATGTAACTAAACAAGCTTCATACAATTCAAATGAACAAAGTCCCCCCAAAATAAAAATGCTCACAAAATTTTGCTTATTTTTATGTTATGCATGTTTTTCTTTGCAATTGACACAATTAAAAACTTAAGATAGCTAATGAAGATGCTGGACAAGATTATGCCTCTTTCAACAAATCCTGTTTCTTCCTTAGCCACTGCTGATTTTCCCTTTAAACTTGTTTTCAAGGCTATTTGCTTCATTTTTCAAACTTCTATATTCTCAAGACATTTTGTCTTTACAGTCACAGTACTTTGCACATGTAGTCTTTAAGAATGTGCATGTATTATAGCATTTCATCTTCACAAAAATGGCAATGCAGTCTATGTTTGGATTTATATAATATAATGAATCACAAATGAGCCATTCGCATATTAACTTAGCACAACTAAAATCCATCAAATAACTTTTGAGATTCAGTAGTTGGGTTTATATAACATGTGCAGCTACTATGGAATAAAGTTGTATATTTTTTGTGACTTAAATGTTGCACCAATCTAGCTATTTTTGTATGTTGTGTGAGAGAGAGAACATTTTGTTAAGCCATTATAATTCTATTTCATTGAACAAAGCTTACTGTACAAACATAACATTTGTTTCTGATTTAAATTCATTTATTGCTTTTCCATAAATTGCTGTCTTGTGACCAACCATGTTATTTTCTGCAGCCATTTTGTTTATAGCAGCCATTTTGTGACCATGCCCACAACATGCTCTCAAAATTCCAGATATTCTCATTATCCCTGTACAACAGTTGTTCTGCAGGGAGATAAAGTAGTTTATAAATACACTGACTTAAGTTAGTATTTGGGTTACTATTTCTCAATCCAAGCAACCTCACAGAGTTGCTTTTATGGGGAACAACAAGGAGAATACATTATGTGCATTACTTTGAGGGCCTAGAAACAATGCAGAATATAAATCAACAATAAATAAATAATACAATATTTTTCCAGAAAAACCCTCAAACACTGGTTATAGAAAACATGAATGAATTGTATGCAGTTTCAGTACAAGCAGTCCTTGATTTACAAACACAACTGAGTTCAAAATTTATATTGCTAAGCAAGACAGTTAAGTGAGTTTTGCCCCATTTTATGACTTTTTTTTTCACAGTTGTTAAATGAATCACTGCAGTTGTTAAGTTACTATAACATGGTTGTAAATCTGGCTTCTCTATTTCTTTGCGAGTCATGAGGTTGCAAAAGGTGATCACATGAGCCCAGGAGACTGCAACAGCCATAAATGTGAATTAATTTAAAAGTGTTTGAATTTTGATCACATCACCATGGGGATGCTACAATGGTCACAAATCACTTTTTTCAGTGCCATTGTAACTTCAGTCACAAAAGAAATAGTTGTAAATCGAGGACTATTTATATTTACATCTCACTGTTACTCTTGTAAATTTGCTGGACTATGTTTGAAATTATAATCAGAGTAATTAAAAGTAAAGATCTTCATTAATATTCTCCAAAGTGCTCATGGAAAAGCATAAAGTCTTTCCATCCCTTCACTTGTCCTCACAACAATCCTGTAAGGTAGGTGATCTAGAAAAAAAAGTGTAGCTAGTGCTCCAATTCATTTCACTTTGGAGCTCCATTGAGAAAATCTTGAGTCCAATACTCCAGCCCAGCTGCTCTGCAGAGCATATCTGAAGCCTTGTCAAACCAAGACAGTAGTCCTGAGTGAGATGCCCAGGTTGACTGGGGTGACCTGGGTCGGTTCCCAGAGGGAAGTTACTTGAAACCACCCCTGACTGAAAGGGGCAAAAGAAGGAGGCTGCTGGGAGGCAAGGGGTGAAGCTGCTTTCTAGGTCATTGCTGCGTGCAATAGTGCCCACATGTTCCCGTTTTGCAGAAGATAGGATCGCGTTGCCAAGGGAAACGAACTGGCCCGGGGAACAAAGGCAGGCAGTGAAAGGAAACCAGGTCCAGCTCACCTGGGAGAGATCAAGCGTGCAACCATCTTGTTTCCCCGCCACTCAGACTTCAGGGGTGCCACCTGGCGGCCACTAAAGAAAGAGCGCTCCTTCCCAAATTGCCTCTCGCTTCCTTCCGCCCACTCACCCCTCACTCCCTCACCCAGGAGTGCTGGTTGACCGGTTTGAACAAAAAGATGATTGTGAGAATTGAGCACGTGCTTTAAGTGGAAAATACTTTTCACTTCTTAGGACAAAAGAGTCGATCTCAAATGTGAACCGCCAAACGCAAATGAACAGGTGTTTCCCTTCCCTGCTTCGATTCTTTTCGCTTTGCTATGCGCGCAATCGGTTTGTAGTTTCCAGTGTCCTTTTTTGCGGAGATCTGTAACTGTATTCAGCCGGGTAACTCCGGTTTGTGCAAAGGCAGGTTGGGAATCACATATGTTCACCAATAGGCAACCTGAAGGAAGGGGCCATTGCTTTGCCGCGCCACAATTCTAGGGCCAAAAATTGCTTTCTGCCTCTTTTGCCATTACTTCATGCTGCTTGAGCTCACTTTCCTTCACTACATTTTCTTTTTCTTCTATTTTTTATTTATAGTTAGTTGTTTTTCGCCCATGTAAAATCTAAGAAAGGTTAATTCTTCTAATTAAAAAACAGTTCTTACAATACGCTAGCTACCATTGAGATGGTACAAAGCTCTGCCATTATAGTAAGCATTTGTAACTTGGAGCTTTTGCATTTTGACAGGATGTGCTGAGCTCATTCACAAAATGGATGTCAGAGAACGCTTGCTTATTCTAAAAGTGACTGTGGCAATGGGCACAGTCAGCCACAAAATACATATTAACCAGAAAGTGAATACAACCCAAGATAGACCAGAAATCAATACTTTGCATTCACAACTTAGCATTTTCCTATTTATTCCCTTTTAGTTTAAAATCTCTTTCAAAACCACCCAAAGACTGGTAAACACCGAGGGAAAATATCTGAGAGTGATCTCCTGTTACTGCTTATCTCTGCCTTGGTTTATAATTTAAGCCAAAGCTAATGACTTTGGTTTAAGATGCTGCACATGTGTGTTTTACCCAGGGGATAATGCCAAAATTGGAACAGTCCAGTTAATGACTAATGAGGAAGATTTAAGAGTTGAAATCCATCCAATGTTAAACATTGATTAATCCGTTGACACTCACCAGCTATCAGAACGGAATGGCCCTGACATAAAACACTAGAGTAAGCCAAGCTAAACAAATACATTTGTCACACACAACTAGACAATGGATTATGCAAAAATCATAATACTTAGGAAAGAACTCACATTCCAAGGCCAACTCAGGACAAAAAGTGTCACTCTCCAAGGAAGATGTCAATTAGAGCAGAATATTCTAGGATCCAGGTGGCACCTGGACTCTGAGGCCAGAGGCTAATACTTAATGGCACTGTAAATCTCAGGACACACATTTTTCAAATAAGTATTGCCTATTTGTAGTAATCTGCATAAATCGTTCACAGCAGTGGTGGTATTCAAACAATTTTATTACTGGTTCTATGGGTGTGGCTTGATGGGTGTGGCATGGCTTGGTGGGTGTGGCAGGGGAAGGATACTGCCAAATCCCCTATCCATCTCACTCTAAGGGAAGGATACTATAAAGTTCCCATTCCCTCCCCACACCACTAACCTGCTTTCCAGCTCTGTTCTTCTGTGCAGGGCAACAAAAGAAGACCCAGCCAATCAGCTGGGACTCAATGGGAGGCAGAGAATAGATGGGGGTGGGGACAGTCAGAGGTGGTATTTGCCAGTTCTCCAAACTACTAAAAATTTTCGCTCCCAGTTCTCCAGAACCTGTCAGAACTGGCTGAATACCACCTCTGATGCACAGGGTAAATGTGCAGCGTGGAGTATTTATATCTTTTGAAATGAAGCTCCCCTAATTAATGCTTCTCTGTTTCTTTCTGGATGCCTGAACACAAAAGGGGGAAGGGGAACAGAAATGCTACCAATATTTCCACTTGAACTTCCTGTTCCTGTGCAAAAACACGTATTCTATTGGCTGTTGTAGGAGTTATGTAGGAGTCATAGCTGGTTCTGTATGTTGTCTGAACTCCCAGGTTTGGTTGAAGTTTGCTGCTGAGATGATGCAATGAAGACGCTTGTTCTCTGAAAAGGTGTTGGGCAATTCCTATTATGGTTTAATAGCCTTGTCCTGGTTTAGATCTTGAGTGAGGGCTATTTGCTTATGAATGGAGCTAGGTTTTTGGTTTTTTTTTTGTTTAGAAACTTGTATTTATTTGATTTGTCAATCTCTTACAAGATACAGGTATAAGAATAAGTATAGTTTTGAATACATGAGATAGATACTTATAAGAAAAATTAAAAAAAACCCAATAGGACAGGGACGGTAGGCATGATTGGTACATTTATGCACGCCCCTTATTTATCTTTTTATCTCTTGTGCTGACATCTGCTGTGGACTATTAAGGAAGGTGGGGGCAGCTTTCCATGATCACGTCTCTCCATTTCTCATCTAGGGAAATATTCTGCCTTTTTAATATTTTTCAAAATATTTCATTCTTCTGGAAGAGGGATGGATGCTAACTTTCTACAGTAATAAAGCCCATGTCACACCGAACCAATGGATGCAAAGAGGATGTAAAATGGATAAAAAAGCTTGCCATCCATTGGAAAATGCGATGTACTCACTGCCTCAGTTTGGCTTCCTCTCTATCCATCCAGCATCCGTTTATTGATGTTTCATCCGCTCTGAAAGTTTTGGGCTGCCTAAAACTTTTGCGCAGAAAATGTATCCAGTTCGTCCGTTCTGCATCCGCTACGCATCTGCGGCTTTTAGACTGGAGAAAGTTTGACAATCTGAAGTCTTTTGTGCACTTTATGGGCATTTTTAATTTTGACTTGCCTTCCAAATCTGACCATCGATGTTATAGTCTTCACAGATTGCTAACTCCCAAAATCCCCCACATATTGGCTGGAAGATTATAGCACAGCAGTTATCCAACATTACATCTGAGGTTGTAGCACCAGATTACAGAGTATTCTAAGCATAAATTACTATTGAAAGAATTATTGCTCTGTCATTATCACAGCAGACAGGCTATTCTGCATTTCTACTGCCAAAAGTTTTAGAGCACTAGGCAAAAATATTGATTACTGATTGTCTGCTAACTCTCTCTCTCACTTCATAAATTCCTCTTTTCATCTTGTTCTTATAATTTGGAGCATATGCCCAAATCAAAATTGTCAATTTATCACACTACTAAAGATTATTAATCCAGCTCATACATTCTGCGATCAAGGCTTTCTCACCTGCTAGTTGTTAGTTAGGAGAAAAAACTTGTCATTCCTTGGCAATGGAATTCATTATTAGTTTTTTCTCCCCAAAGCAGCGCAGAGTCTCCATTAGGTTGAGGGTCAAGGGATTAAAAATCTGTGCTTTCTCTATATTAGGTTTAAACACATGAGTGACTTGTCATCACTATTCAGATGCTTATTTTCTCAGTTCAAAAAAAAACAGTGTCTTCACCTTAAGCCTATTGGGAGCTAATTAAATACATTTTTGCAATACGCAAGGCAGTTACAGTGCTGTCGTAGTACAGTTGTGGATTTTATTCTTAAAAAGGTGTTTCGGAGCCGTGTTAGAAAAAAAAATCTAAAGATTTTTTTGGAGATACACCAAAATTGCCTCTTAGTGCTAAATAGCAGTGCTCGGTCAAGGAGAAACAGCAAGAGATTATTGCTGTTTTGATATTCTGTCAGGAAGAGCTTTCTCCCAGCTGCGCCACAATGTAATCTATGCACTAGATGGCTTGCCAGTTTAACCTAATGAGAAGCTGTTTTATATATATTAGAATAGAGGGACATGCTCTAGATCTGCTAATCCAGTTATATAGGATTCAATCCTAGTGCTCCTTCCCTAGTGTGAAAGGAAATGTTAATTTTTTGATATATATTAACTGGATGGCAATTTTCCAGTTACAAAGCCCCTTTCAATGGATCATGGAGCCCCCTTTTGCTGAAACTCAAACAGGGTGCAACTTCTACTCATTTTATGGATTAAAAAGTACAAAACACCCATGTAACTAAACAAGCTTCATACAATTCAAATGAACAAAGTCCCCCCAAAATAAAAATGCTCACAAAATTTTGCTTATTTTTATGTTATGCGTTGTTTTTCTTTGGCAATTGACACAATTAAAAAAACTTAAGATACTAATGAGGATGGCTGGACAAGATTTATGCCCTCTTTCAACAAATCCGTTCTTCCTTAGCCATGCTATTTTCCCTTTAAACTGTTCTTCAAGGGCTATTTTGCCTTCATTTTCAAACTTTTCTAAATTCTTCAAGACATTTTGTCTTTAAAACAGTCACAGTACTTTGCACATGTAGTCTTTAAGAAATGTGCATGTATTATACATTTTCATTCTCTCACAAAAAATGGCAATTGCAGTCTATGTTTGGATGTATATAATATAATGAGAATCACAAAATGAGCCATTCGCATATTAACACTTATGCCACAACTAAAATTAAACCATTTCAAATAACTTTTGAGCATTCTAAGTAGTTGGTTTATATAACATGGTGCCAGCTACTATGGAATAAAGTTGTTATATTTTTTGGATGGACTAAATGTCTGCACCAATCTTAGCTAGTTTTTGTCACTGTTGTGTGACGAGAGAGAACATTTTGTTAAGGCCATTATAATATCTATTTCACCTTGAACAACAAGCTTAACTGTACAAACATAACATTTGTTTCTGATTTTAAATTCATTTTTATTGCTTTTCCATAAATTGCTGTTCTTGTGACCACACCTATGTATATGTTCTGCAGCCATTTTGTTTATAGCAGCCATTTGCTGGACCCAATGCCCAAACAACATGCTCTCAAAAATTCGCAGATTATTCTCATATATCCCTGTACAACCAGATTGTTCTGCAGGGAGATTACAAGTTTAGTTTATAAATACACCTGACTTAAGTTAGTATTTGGGTTACTATCTTCTCAATCCACAGCCACCTCACAGAGTTTGCTTTTATGGGGAACAACAAAGGAGGAATATCTACATTATGTGCATTACTTTGAGGGCCTAGAAACAATGCAAAATTATAAATCAACAATAAAATAAATAATACAATATTTTTTTCCAGAAAACCCTCAAAACCACTGGGTTATAGAAAACATGAATGAATTGTATGCAGTTCTTCAGGTACGAAGCAGTCCTTGATTTACAAACACAACTGAGGTTCAAAATTTATATGTCTAGCCAAGACAGTTAAGTGAGTTTTGCCCATTTTATGACTTTTTTTTACACAGTTGTTTAAATGAATCACTGCAGTTGTTAAGTCTTACTCATAACCATGGTTTGCTAAATCTGGCTTCTCTATTTCTTTGCGCAGTCATGAGGTTGCAAAAAGAGTGATCACATGAGGCCCAGTGAGGGGGAAACACTCTTGCCAAGACAGCCATAAATGTGAGATTAATTTAAAAGTTTGTTTGAATTTTGATCACATCACCATTGGGACTGCTACAATGCGTCAAAATCCACTTTTTTCAAGTGCGCATAGTAACCTTCAGTCACAAAAGAAATAGTTGTAAATCGAGACTATTATATTTAATCTCACTGTTACTTCTTGTAAATTTGCTTGGACTATGTTTGAAATTATAATCAGAGTAATTAAAAGTAAAGATCTTCATTAATTATTCTCCAAAAGTGCTCAGGAAAAGCTATAAAGTCTTTCCATCCCTTTCACTTGCTCTCACAACAAATCCTGTAAGGTTAGGTGATCTAGAAAAAAAAGTGTAGCTAGTTGCTCCAATATCATTTTCACTTTAGGAGCTCCATTGAGAAAATCTGAGTCCAATCAGTCCAGCCCAGCTGCTTCTGCAGGAGCATATCTGAAGCCTTTGGTCAAACAGGACAGTAGTCCTGAGTGAGATGCCAGTTGACTGGGCGTGACCACTGGGTCGGTTCCCAGAGGGAAGTTTACGTCTGAAACCAACCCTGACTGAAAGGGGCAAAAGAAGGAGGCTGCGTGGGAGGCAAGGGGGTGAAGCTGCTTTCTAGGTCATTGCTGCGTCCAATAGTGCCACATGTTCCCGTTTTGCAGAAGATAGGATCGCGTTGCCAAGGGAAAACGAACTGTGCCCGGGGAACAAAAGGCAGGCAGATGAACAGGAACAGGTTTCCAGACTCAACCTGGGAGAGATCAAGCGTGCAACCATCCTTGTTTCCCCGCCACTCAGCACTTCAGTGGGTGCCCACCTGGCGGCCACTAAAGAAGAGCGCTCCTTCCCAAATTGGCCTCTCGCTTACCTTCCGCCCACTCACCCCTCACTCCCTCGACCCAGGGAGTGCCTGCGGTGACCGGTTTGAACAAAAGATCGATTGTCGAGAATTGAGCACGTGCTTTAAGTGGAAAATACTTTTCACTTTCTTTAGGACAAAAAGATCGATTCTCAAATGTGACAAACCGCCAAACGCAAATGAACAGCGTGTTTCCCTTCCCTGCTTCGATTCTTTTTCGCTTTGCTATGCGCGCGGAACATTTTGCTCGTCCGCTGTGTCCTTTTTGCATCCGTTGGGCAGTGTGACATGGGCTTAATATGTTTAGGGCTGCATCGTGTGACCAGACCCAATTTTTCAGCATTTTTGGTGGCAGTCGCTAAGCAAATCCATTTTAACGAATGGGTAATTTTTTGCCAGAAATGTAAGTAAACTCTAGAAAGCAATAAAAAAAATATATAAAAAAATTCACAGTCATATGACAGTGGGACACTGCAACTGGTTATAAAGATGAACAGCTTAACAAGTGCTTGAAATGTCATTAGGATTAGAACTGTGAAAATTGTTGGCCAATTTACGATCAGTATCATAAAACATTTTAGAATTAAACCAATATAGCTTAGATCTGTTTTGAACTAAAACGGAAAAAGCAAACTAGGTCTTAGGGTGAATATTTTATCACATTTTTAAAACTCAGAGAAACCTTCCCTTTGCTGGCTGGGGAATTCTGGGAGTTGAAGTCCATGTATCTTAAAAATTGCCAAGGTTAAGAAACACTAATTTAGGCTCTTTAGGTACTCTTGAAACCTTTGTAGAGAACCCAGACACACTAAACATGCTTAGAAAATTACAAGGCTCTAGAGCACTGAAAAGAAATGGGAGAGAAATGGAACAACTCGCCATGGCCAACTCGCCAAGATCATTTTTCCATGGTCAACCTGCTGCAAGATAGCTTGCCGGGACCAACTTGGCACAGGACAACTCACCGTGAGACAATTCCACACAGGATTACTCAATGTGATAAATGTTATCCACCATTGTTTGTTTGACAAAAATGTAATAATTTATCGCGTTGAGTTATCCAGCATGGAATTATCTGTGACAGGTTGTCCCACAGCAGGTTGTCCCACAGCAAGGGGACTGCGGTGACTTAGCCGTGGCAAGTTGGTCATGGCAAATTATCCTAGACTCAACAGGGTGTAGGACGTTATCACCCACCCCTTTCCTAGAAAAATAAAATATCCTAGGTGTTCAGTTCA
>BHFT01035337.1:0-17459 GCA_004320025.1 Laticauda laticaudata | reverse complement strand
ACCTATTATCTTGTAAGCAATTGACAAAAATAAATAAATAAAAAATAAATAAAAGATGATATAGACCAATAGATGATATAGACAGACAGACAGATAAATGAAATGACAGATAGATGGTAGCTGATATAGATATGAATTGATGATATAGATGGATATAGATAGGTAGATAGAATACACACATACTGTATATCTTTGTTCTCAAGGTTTACTTGATTGAAAGAGATACTATAGACAAGTATCTTGCCTACTATAGGCAAGACTAGATACAAAGAACTCAGTAACAAACACTCAAGTCAATGCAGATCCAGAGGGGAACTTGTTGATATTCAATTAGCATGCAATGATGAAATATATTACAACAGCAGACTCCTTCCCTTATCATATGTGCTCTTGATCGCATGACTGCCCATAATGACACATTAGCTTATACTCACAATTCTACTTTTTCTTCAATCTGCAACAATTTCTTTATAGAATGTTCCAATTGATAACGGTGGTTGTTGTGTGTATGTTATAAAAGCACCGAGGAACATGGGAATGGCCAAGCTCAATTCCAATATCCATCATTCTGCCAATCACCTAAATGACTTCTTTCTGCATCAGAGGTTGTGATACAATTACATAATCATTTTATTTGCTCAATGAGGCTTGTGTTGTCATTTTGATGACATTGTGGTTTGTTATGAACATTTGTGGCACAGGAACATATACACTATTAGATAACCCTTGGGTCATTGTTTCTAAAATATTTCCTTACCAGATTCCCCAATGCCTTCAGCAATGGCAGAACTTCAAACAGACTGCCTTCATTGGAAAAGCTGGGATACATTTAGAGATGTATCTGTCTTGAAGATAGCCCTTGTTGAACTGTATGCCACAGTGAAGAGTCAAACATGAACCTAGGAAATGCTTTCTGACATTTGGTATTATGTCTTAAATTGAATTATGACAATGTCTATGTCATAAAATGTTTTATAAAATTTACCCAATTCCAATTACATGGAAATCGTGCGGTCCTGGATTTTAGATGCGTCCTGTAAGTTAGTCCACATGAGGCATCTTGTTTGAAAAAAAAAAACTTATGGTGCACTATTTCACCCTGTTAAAGATGACAAGAATCAGAGTTTTAGTAGCATATAAAGTGCAGGTTGGAACACAGATATAACAAACAGTATAAAGAAGATGTTGGTGTTGAGCCAGGCTATAAGAAAGAGTGAAAGGAAGTACTTTCAAGTGCTATAAAATACAGTTCATGGTATAAGAGGACTCATAACAATATGGGCAGAGTTAATTTAGAGACTAAGGAATCTTTGTGTTAGGCTGTAAATATGTGGAAATGGAAAATCTCAGTATATATATATTAAATTAAAATAGAAAATAGTGATTCATTGCATGGCATCCTTTTCTATATCCTATATTTCAAGACAGCTCTGAGTCATGTAAAAGACCGCATAAAACAATGTTTCTCAAATTCAAGATTGCTGATCAAGTGAACAATGTTCTAATCAGCAAAAGTGGCTCTAATGAATCTTCCATTAATTACACGACAGAAGATCTGATTAAATACATTTTTAGAATCACTTTTTCACGCTATTGAAAGCATATATTTTTCTTTTAATAATGTTTCCAAAAATGAAAGTAATTTCACTTGTTGCTTTGCCATGTTTTTATATTTTTATTGAAAGGATTAAAGCTTCAGATTTGTCCTTGTCTGCTTCCAATCCAGACACACATATATAATTCCATAGTTAGGAATGATTTGAAATAGCAATAAAACAAGCATCCTTGCAATAATATTCACTATATAGGAGTGCCTGTCAGAAAAAAATAGGACAATTTGGATATTCCTGATATTTCCAGGATAATTGTTTGAGGCATGTCTGAAACAATCCTGAAACACCAGATGGCAATGAATCTGCTTGACTCTTCCTATAACTAGAGTGATAGGAAATCTGAATGTATTTAGCCTAGCCCTAATACAACAATACGCCCACTTATACACCCAAAGGTGCATGTGTAACTCAGTGTGCAAAAGGTTAGGCAGCCAAATATGTGCTGAAGAGCAGGTACGCACTAATATATGCAAGCACATAACACACATATGCAAACAAACAACTCTCCATGGAGAGTTGGTGGGAGCCACTGTTCCCTCACTGCAGAGGAAAGCATTAAGCCCCACGAGAGGAGAAACTGAATAGAAAGCTGGAAGGAGGACCCTTTCACTCCAAGGGACAATGTCTGCCCTGATACTGCCAGGTGTAAATCCTGCTCTGAATGTCTTGGATGCCCTTGAGGCAGCTGTTTTCTGCTACCATAAGCTGGTGCAGTGGGTAGAGTGCAGTATTGCAGGCTAACTCTGCCCACAGCCTGTAGTTCGATCCTGATGAGGCTCATGGTTGACTCAGCCTTCCATCCTTCTGAGGTCGGTAAAATGAGGACCCAGATTGTTGGGGGCAATAGCTGACATTGTAAAATCAGCCAGAGAGTGCTGTAAAGTACTATGAGGTGGTACGCTATTGTACACTATCATTAGAATAGAATTCTTTATTGGCCAAGTGTGATTGGACACACAAGGAATTTGTCTTGGTGCAAATGCTTTCAGTGTACAGCACTGCAAGAATAGTTCAGCTGCATCCCAACTGCTTGCAACACTGTTGATAATCAGACCATTCTGGGCAGCTATATTGAATTACACAAAAATCAGGCATTTTTTTTCTTTAGCTTGCTAGTTTCCTTTCTATAACCCCACTCCTAGAAGGGCTCCAACCTTGATTTCTCTAGAATTATGCAGATGTTATAATTTTCACTGTGAAAAAAACTGCTCAAAGAATCATAAAAATTAACAATATAATTAAAAAAAATATGCAGAGCACAGACAGCAGCTATGCTAGTATTGGGAGAAAAACACAGAATGTTTCCCTTATCAATTCCTGGCACACAGGCAACTTTTAGAAAAGCTGTGAGAAAAGGGAACATGTGCTACTGAGCCTGAAATCACAAATCCTTTACTATGCACGCAGAAGTCTGTGATAAAAGAAAAACACCAGCTTCCTTGAGAATAAACCTCATCACCAGAGAAAAATGATCATCAAACTCAGTGCTTGCTGAGCTAAAGGTTTCCTGTTAAAGGAGAATGACTGCAGATAAGCTGATGACAGAAAGAAAATTAAAGGAAACGGATCATATGTGTAGGAGGTGACCAGGCTGAGTCTAAGGGAGGGATCAAATACATTATCAGTCATGCATCCCTTCATGCCCACAAGGGATCTAAGTCGAGTCCACCTTGAATTCCTTCTATTCTTATCTCCCTTTAATTTCCCTTGGCCATTAGTAGTTCAGATTCTTCTAGAGAGCTTAAGCTTACAATAAATCTTTATACCCATTTGAACTGTCTGGATTTCCTGCTTTTCCCAGGCTTGACATCATGGGCTTCTGTACTGAAGCCTATAAAAACTCCCCCCCCCCTCAACAGAGCGTCAGATCAGCTCACAACCAGGTAGAAAACTCAGCCATTCCCTCCAATAGAAGTGCCAGGCATTTGTATGGGAAGGGGAACAACACGATGATGTGCCATCAAGTTGTAATCAACTCTCGGACACCACATGGATAGAGTTTTTTCATGATGATTCTGTTCTTAATTCAGTTTTTCAGATGTTCCAATGATGCACACATCGCCACTGTAAACTATCTGTCCACCTTACTGCTGGTCATGGTCTTCTCCTTCTTTCCACCTTTCCCAGCATTCAAGACTTCTCTGGGGAACTAGGTTTTCATATGTGTCTGAAGTAGGATAATTTAAGCCTGGTTACTTGTTCATCAAGATTGATCTGCTCAATGATCCATTTGTTTGTTTTCTTGGTATTCACAGGAGTCTTCAACAACCAAATTCAGAAGCATCAATACTTTTCCAATCCTGCTCCTTCAAAGTATAGCTTTCACTTCCGTATGGAAATTACTAATGGCCATATATACTTATTCCATATGGCCATTACTTGCCTACGTCTGATCTTTGTAGGTACAGATCCATCATGGCATTTGAATATCTTTTTCCAGGTCTCTGTTCTATTTCTCGACTTGTTGCTTTATTGTTGATAGTTCATTCTAAAATGCAGAAACTATCCATCGTTTCAATATCTTCATTGTCAGTTCTAAGGGTGGTTGTTCTATTATTATTAGTTTAGTTTTCTTTACATTTAATTTTAGTTCCCTTTTTTCCCCACTGTGCTCCTTGAGTTTCATTACTCGAGCTTCCAGGCCCTTAACGTTTTCAGCTATCAGAATGTCATCAGCATAGTGCAGATTATTGATGTTTCTCCTTCCAATTTTATAAACCACAGTCATCTTCTCCCAATCTAGCTTCCCTGATATATATTTAGCATTCAAGTTAAATAAATAGGGGGAAAATATACAGCCTTGTCATCCTTCTCTGGCTTATCTCTTTATTTGGACTTCAGAATTTGATTTAATGGTGTGAATGATCAAAGCTTCAAAGGGGACGGTTTTTGTTTTGAAGCTGTGTCCCTGAGATCTTCATGGACAGGAGTGAATAAAGTTTGTGTGTCCAGCATTTGCTTTCCTTGCTCAAGCAACTACTAGTCAGCTTCCTATTTCTCTTCTATTAACGGGTCGTGACTATGCAATCTCTCTTACACATATACATACATTTATAATTTCAAAAACTGATAAAGTACAGAATAATAGAAAAGTTAGAAAAAGACAGAAGTGAGGAAAAGAAGAATGATAAGTATAACCTGAAAAGAAAAAAACTGTGAAAAAGTAACTTCCAAAGTTCTTAGTACAGATACAAATATATAATAAAATAATCATGACCACACAATCTCACACTACTCTGATTAACCGCTAGAATCTCCTTGATTGAGTAAAGGCAATCAGAGGCCCCGTTGCCTGTTTTTCATGATACCAGGTTCTTTAAGCAATTTAAATCAATTAAAAAAGTTAACTCAACCCATCTTGCAATACTGTTTTTTCCACTGCGGCCCTCAGGTTCCTCAAAAATATTATAGGACCACAAACTAAAGATTGCCTCTCTATATCACAGGAGGAAAAGAAAGGTGCCTTTTGTAGTTGAGATATTTTGTTGAGCAATACCAGTCCTTGGTCTAGTATGTTTTGATTAGCTCTTTTATAAACCTTTTAGCTTTATTGTTGACTTTCAGTTCATTTTTCTTGTTCCACAACACCATCAAGCTCTTGTATTCTAGCATAACTCCAGTACTGAGTCTATCAATTTATGAATTATAGCCAGAAGTCAATGGAAGCCAAATAGCTACCTTTTATTAGCCTCTGTGTGAAACTTTATACACAATGTTTATCAAAATCTAACATGCATTAATAAGCATGGGTATTTGTGATAGATGCAAGCAGCTGAAATATTCTTTACACCTGGTTTTATATGTATAATGTATGATCATGCACAAATTGCAAGACTTTTTTTGAATACCCCTTGATAAAATATGTGGGGGGGGGGGGGAGAAGAGGACCAAATAAAATAAGAAAAAATAATTGGTGTCAATTTTGGTTCTTTTGGAACACATGGTGACACTATAGTCATTAATAAGATGCTGCAATTATGGATGTAATCATATTTTTGAAGTGCATAATGGTATTGTATATTTGCTATTTTCTACAAGGGTCTCTAATACTTAGGAGATAACTTGTTATAACAATATCAGTTTGTGACTCTCATTGGACCAACCTCTTGCCATAGGAACAGCTTTGATATTTGACTTTGTGCCTGTACTCTTCAGATACTGTTCAACAGTGAATTTATTTTTATGATTTATGACTATGAAATTAGCTGGAAGGATTGATTACAGTGGCAACTTAGATAATGAGCTGCTGTTCTTTAAGCTAAGACAGCCTACCCTCATGAATAAAACATCTCATAACATTCTAAACCCTGACATGGTTACAGATGTACAATGCACCTGAACAACAATATAATTTTGTCCAGTTTGATCGGTAGAAGCTGAGGATGTGAACAAGATGTTTGAAGAGAATTGTCCTGTTTGGGCTCTTTTGATTTACCTTGCCTATCATGGATAATTTTAGTTAGTTGATGAACATAAATGGGATAAGTGAGAAGCTAATGTTAACCTAAATGAAATAATAATATTCTTCTGGACATTTTGGACAAAGCACATTGCCCATTAGAGGATCATAAAAGTGAATCCTGGAAGTATCAAGATTGGACCAATACATGAGGAGCAATGTCCGTCAGCCTTGATGGCTGCTTCTGAAGGGTCTATGACAATTCACCACAGCCAACTTGTGTCATGGCCAATTCGCTGCAGAACAACTCACTGCAGGATAAGAGTTACACTAATATCAAATAAATTGTGGAATAGAATCATTAAAGGATGCTAAAGGAGGGACAGAATGAAATGTGAATGGCAAAAGTTAAAATAATTTACATGAAATAATGGAATTGTTAAATTGTCCCACAATGAGTTGTCTCGCTGTGAGTTGACTGTAGTGAGTTTGCCACAGTGAGTTTGCCACAGTGAGTTGGCTATGGCAAGTTGTCCCATTCTTGCCTCTGAAGGCCAGCTGTTGGGAGACAAGATGCTTTCCTGTGCATTTGATCACAGTGAAAACAGACTACTGGACTAGAAGGGCAGGGATCTGGTCCAGGACACTGCTTTTATCCTTATAATATAGTGATAAAAAGGATAGTAATGATATCTAAGTATTCTTGAAGGATACCCATTATCAAAAGCCAGTCAAGTTTAGATTCTGGTCTGGGCTCTTGTTTATTTTCTGTGTACCACATGAGAGTAACTTAACAGGTGCAATATTATTATTATGTGAGTACATACATTCACAGAGGTAACTGTCTTAATATTGGTCCATAACTCCTCCTATTCGGTGGTGGTGGTGGGAAGTGTGAGAGAACCAAAATAAGCAGTGGTAATTGATGCACAAAACTCATTAACAGGCAAAAACTTCTTTGCAGGCTAAAAAGCAACAGAAGCGCTGGTTTGATTATTGGATAAATTAAATGTGGTTATCTTGATAGATAACTTTACTGGGAGAAGGACAGAATGAGTGTCCTTTGTTAGATTGCTTAACAGCATTTCATGCCAATAGCCCAGAAGGCTCCTGGATCTGTTGCCTGAGATGTAGGCATGATATTAGAGGGTCTTCTGCTGTAGCTTAAGGAAAGGATTTATTTTAGTATTTAAATATATATTTTATAATAATAAATACCTGGCTCTGTAACATTTCATTAAAGTACAAGTAGTTAATTGAGATTTTGTAATTACACAGGGGTTCTTCTCATATTCTTCAGAATCAGGGTCTCATTTTCTGGGGGACAATATAAACCCCATCACCCACTCACCCATCCACTGAGCCATCCATCCATCCATCATCCTGCAGGGTGATTTGGCAGCACTGGGACTGCTATATTTTCCTCTGCTAGTGCTTTGCTGCAGAATCACTGCTGCAGTGCTATTGCACATTCATTGGGGACAAAAAGGGCTACGTATGAGTGAAAAGACAGCAGCAGCAATGGCACAAAATGCACAAAATATACAAGATAATTCATTTGCAGGCAGTTAGTGTCATCCTATAAACGAGCAATGTCAGCTGTAATGCAGGGCATCCTAAAAGCTCATCGCTGTTATTAATTTCAGGAAGGCCTGCATGCTGCCATGTCAAAATAACAACCATTTGAACAATAACTAGACAGGAAACATATGATTATAGTTATGAAAGGATTTATAGAATTATTTTTCATGGAGATTGGGAACAGCATCCTTTTTCGATTGCTTTGCTGTGCCTGCAGAAAACAAAGTATTTGTAGCTGAAACAGGGTTAATTTTATTTCAAGAGTGTTTCATCAAAATTGTTTCTTGAATATCATATTTCACTCTGAAGCTACATGTTAGGTGAAAAAGTTTTGATTATTTTTGTGAAACTTGTTGCCACTTAAACAACACACTATGTGGTTCTGTGTGACAGGAGGAAAGTCATAAAACAAAATTGTATTTTGATGGTGGAGACACCATCAAATGTCACCATCAAACCATGGATCACTATCTCTGCTAACAACTATAATGTATCTGTGCATTAGTTGTTCTACATTTGAGAAACAGGCCTATTCAGTATAATGCAAGTGAGGCTGGAGCCAATTTGTTGGTAAATTAATATTAGGGAATAAGAATTGAATGCAATACTGAAATTCAAAGTAAAGTATGGCTTTTAATTCAAACTAACTTTATTGGCTATTGTTGGATATGACTAGCTTGCCTTTTGTACTTGCAGTACCTGATCTAAGTTTTAAGTTCATTGACTGTGCTAGCCTTTCCCAATTTAATGTCCTTCAATATGTTAGAATTACATAGAATTCTCAACTATCGCAGAACATATTTCAGTTCAACCAATGGATATACTTTTTCTTGCTTCTTGTTTCTATTTAGGCAGCTGGGTTTAGCTTTCCTGATCCTGTTAAAACAAACAGGTTAAAACAAACACAGAAAACTTGAAGCAAAAATATTGATAATTGCAATTATCAGAGGATATCATAGTCAAATTTCTGGATTCAAAGGCTATTTTCTCCCAATTTCCACACAAGTGGGCATGCAATTTTAAACTATAAAAGATGTGTATTTCTCATTTCAATGGCCAACTGAAATTGGTTGAATTGAAATATGTTCTGTGCTAGTTGAGAATTCTATGTGATTCTAACATATTGAAGGACATTAAATTGGGAAAGGCTAGCACAGTCAATGAACTTAAAACTTAGATCAGATACTGCAAGTACAAAAGGCAAGGTAGTCAATCAAATTAATTGGCACTCGATGAAAATTTGAGAAAAGAAGGCAGAGGGTTGTGAGAGGAAAATACATTATCATCACATATCTTCTTTCATGATTTCTCCAAAGAATCTGTCCTGCTATGTTAACTTTTCATCCAGTGCAAATTGCCAAATATCATTACAAAAGTGAATCTCTCTGCTGCCTTCCTGTGCAATTTGTCACTTTCAGCAGAAGTACAATAATGTCCTTGTGAAATAAGTCTTTTTAGATATCTTAGAAAAATAAGGCGACAGCACCAATCTTCAGAATTTTATATGAATACTTGTGACAAAATAATAACACTTGCAGGCAGAAGCACCACATATGGAATTCCTTTTTCTTACATTCCAGCATAATGGAGTAACCTTTTATAATATTCCTTGTTTCCTCCTTTCTAGAATTTGGGGTTGCAATCTTCTGGCACTGAAGTTTCTGCAAAGATTACGTTTATATCTGCTCATACATCCTTGTACCTAATTATTAAAGAGGCAAGAACCCTATTTTCAACTGGCCACTCAATTTTCAGCAGAGCAGACTATCTAAAGAAGAGAGGAAATCTGTGGTCTCCCATGCTCACAACAGCTCTACACAGCATGGCCAGTGGTAAGTGGTAAGGGATGCTGAAAGTTTTTGTTCAGCAAATAACCTCCCTGAGCCTAGAAAATTTCATCTCGATTTCGGTATGGTTTAGATGATATAGAGTGGCAATATTTGATGCAAGTTTTCTGGTATGGTCAGATGAGAAATCAGTTCAAATTGTTGTTCTAATGCAAAGGCAGAAACTGTAGGTATGTATTTTTGATTTAGATATCATACATCAAAGTGTTAAGGATAGTAAGCAACTACTGAAAAGTAATTGCCATCGTTCTAATACCCAAAAGCTCTCAGAAACCTACCAGGCACCTTAATGCCTAAAATAGATTTTAATGTAGTCTGTCTGCAGTAGGATTCCTAGGGAATTGCTGCATTATCTGTCTAAATTATGGCCTTGCCAAGTAGTTGCTCAGATAGGAAAAAGGCTGGGCAACTCTGTAATCCAGGGGTCCCCGAACTTGGCAACTTTAAGATTTGTGGACTTCAACTCCCAGAATTTCTCAGCCAGCATAGCTGGAAGTTGAAGAATTCTGGGAGTTAAAGTCCAAAAGTCTTAAAGTTGCCATGTTTGGAGACCCCTGGTGTAATCAATGTCATTTAAAGACTAATAGCCCAAAGAAGATCCCTTTAATTCAGGGGTGTCAAACTCGCGTCGTCACGGCATCACAGGATGTATCGGGACTTTTCCCCCCTTTGCTAAACTGTGGGGGCGTGGCCAGCATGTGACACATCCGGCTCACGGGCTGGAAGTTTGAGAGCCCTGCTTTAATTCTATCTTTATCAGACGGTTGGATCCTGCAAAGAAATGGAAAACAGAGTTCTTCCCTCTATCGCTTGGTAACCTTTCTCTATGCCCTGCTGCATCTACGTAGCTATATTGTGTTTACAACACAGGTAATACTAGTTTGAAGAAGACTGGATTAAATATTACCCAACATCATCCCCTAATGGTATTCTGTCCCCAAATGTCCAGGATTGAAGACTCCAAGGCAAAGCATGTCAAGACAATTTCTGCTGGAATAGAAATAAGAGGTGCCCAGGAAAAGGTACCACGGCATGAACTGAGATCATTTTCAATTGTCTTCTCCAAGCACCTCTGTCAAATGAGAAGTGACATTACTGGAGAAAGAGGGCCACCCTGGAAATAGTGGAAGACTGGCCTGCGGTGCCTCTGCCAGAAAAAAAACAGACTCCCAGGCTCTGTTTTTGCTGGCGGAGGGCTGGAGGAGGCTGTCGTGGTTCAAAAGAGCCTGAGTAGGCCGCAAACAGCCCTCCCAAGCTCCGTTTTTGCTGGCAGAGGGCTGCAGGAGGATCCCCCCACCCTGGACCACCACAGTCCCCCCCCCCGACATGAGTGATATTGAAATGGCCATGTCCCCTGCCTACGCCTCCCCTCCCATACAACCCTGATGCAGCCCTCAATGAAATCAAGTTTGACATCCCTGGCCTAGAAAGTGTGCTGTGGTGGATACATTTCTATAATGAATGCCCTTTTCTAGTGAATCCCACAAATATGTCTTTTCAAATACAACTTTTAACAGTTGCTATAAACACCTCTTACCATAATAATAATGGTGATGAAAAACATGCATTTTTCTAATCTGATTATGTGCTGTGAACTTTTGCACCCAAAACTTATAGATGGCAGAGATTATATTTATTGCAGCCAACCATGTGGCACTGAAATCCATTTTTGCAGCTCACAGCCTTTTTAACGTAAAAGAAATCTTGACAGATTTTTCACATATATGAAAAGGGGGCTCAATTGGTCCATTCATTCATTTCCAAATGAAGATCTTTTTAAAGTTTTAACAATCTCTGCCACTTTTATCCACCCAATTATAGATCCTTTGTGTTCAAAATACTTAAAGCTACCTTTTCATATGATCTGTTTCATTACTTTCATTCTTGATTAATTAATTTGATTTTTGTTGCTAGAAAATAAGGATGGGCAACATGTGGAGAGAAACTGCACAGAATCCCAAGACTGCATTACTGACAAATGAAAATGAACTAGTTGCATTCTGGGGAAGCAGAACTAGTTTTGGAAAAGTTTTAGGGTAGGAATTGTCTAGTCTCTTTTCCACAATCCTCCCATTCCAGCCTTCACCCCAAAATGAAAAATGGTCCATAATCTCTTCCATTTAAATCATCAACACAACAGAAGCTCCTGAGAGCTAGTCCTCAACTTACAACCTTATTACAACTGATTTTAAGACTGTTTAGCTCGGTTGTTAAGTAAATCACATGGTCATTAAATGAATCTTGTTGTTGTTAAATGAATCCAGCATCTCCAAATGACTGTGCCTTGCAGAAGCCAGCTGGGAAGGTAAAAAATCACATGACTGCAAGATGTTGCAACCATTATCTTGGTTGCCAAGTGCCCAAATTGCAACTGAATGACTTTGGGGGTAGTATTATAGTTGTAATTTCAAAGGCAGGTTGTAAGTTATTTTTTACAAAGCCATCTTAACTTTGAATAGTTATTATAGTCGTAACTTTGAATAGTCACAAATGGTCGTAAGTGAAAGACAACCTGTATATCTGTCAACTATGTTTAACATAACCTTGGCTATATGGATACTTGCTTTAATATATCAGAATAATTTTATGCCTTTAAAAATGGTATATGGAAGCGCTAGTCATTTGGAATTTGAGACATACCGTATATACTCGCATATAAGCCGATCTCGCATATAAGCCGACCCTTTAAAAACTGCCCCAAAATGAGGATTTTAAGAAAACACTGCGCCCAAATGAGGATTTTTGAAAAACTCGCATATAAGCGAACCCCCAAATACCATGGTGAAAGCTTTTTTTTTTTCCCCAAATTTGGGGTCGGCTGATATGCAAAATAAATCTGGCTGCCCGACTTCGCGCGATGAGAACCAAAGACTCTCATCGCCTTCGCGGGCAGCGGCTTCGCGCAATGAGAGCCAAGACTCTGATCGCCTTCGCGGGCAGTGGCTTCACGCGATGAGAGTCTTGGCTCTCATCGCGCGAAGCCGCTGCCCGGCGAAGGCGATGAGAGTCTTGGTTCTCATCGCACGAAGTCGGGCAGCCAGATTTATTCACGTATAAGCCGACCCCGCAGAATTTGGGGGGAAAAAAAAGCGTTCTAAAGTCGGCTTATATGCGAGTATATACGGTACTCAAAAAAAAAAAGATCCTTTCTTCTTAGGGAGCCTACAATGATCATTTTTGCTATGTTCTTAACACTCATGTTGATAATGTTTGATTTTGAAATCTGATTACCTAGGCGGTTTTCAATCAGTTTTGTTGAAATAATCATATGAACAAACACGGCACAGCTATTTTGCATTGTATTTGGCACCCATTTTCTCCAGTACAATATTTGATTTATATCAGAAGTATGTATCTCAGAATAAATCTTGCATTGATTTGAGATGGAGGACCCCAATAATAAAATAAAGCCTCACTTTTCTAGGGAACTAAGAAAATAAATGCCTCTTTGCAATTATGTTTCTGTGATTTTGGTAAATATTCCTTGACTGCATTTAGATGATCCTGTAAATGACAAGCAAAATTAAAATTAGTTTGCATCATCTCCTGCTTTATTTAATTATATTTGAATAATAATTATGTGATGCCTCATCTTTAATAAGCCACATCTTTGCAAATTAAAGGTTTTATTTCTCTTGAGTAAACTAGCTGGCTTAATGCCATCATATTTAAATTCAGCAGTCATGAGTAGTACCATTCCATTTACAGCTAAAATATAGCTGGCAAAACAATTTGCTATAGGCAATTATCTCTTTGGTTGATGTTTCTCAGGCAAGTTAATTTGTGGTATAATAATTATAGCGAGCTTTGTGTTTGAATGAGATACATAGCATTACAATGCCATTGTTAGCACACAACACAATAACTGTTAACTCAGAATTCAAAAGTATTTCATTTCTTTTAAAATGATTTTATTAAGCATTTTGATATAATATAAACTAAACTTAAAAGAAAAGAGACTGGAAAGGAGTAAAAAAGTGCAAAAAAAGAAGAAAAATGGAGAAAGAAAAAATAAAGAAGTGACTTCCAATCTTTATCAAAACATTTATAAACAAATTTAGTGATTCTTCACACCCCCTAAGGCTATAAAGATTTCTCTCTTCATCCCATAGCACATGTCTTATCTATGAACAAATCCATACAACGTTATATTTCCTGGTGTCAGCAGGAAGTGTTATCAGAAGTGTTCATTTAAATATTGTCATTTGGATTTGATTTCATTTCTTCTTTGTCCTATTGAACAGAGTTCTTCAAAACTTTAATAAGCCTCCTTTGTAAATCTGTAAGAAAATATTATCCAGGTCACTCTTTTGGTTTGTCATTTATATTTTCCCTTTTACATTTTGATATCTCAGCCAGTTTATTTTGTATATCTAATGAAACATCTTTTTAAAATCATACTCTTGGCCTACTAGTTGAAATCCAGTTTCAATACCATCTGTATTTGTCTGCTAAAATTTGTTCTACATCTGTCATTTTTTAATAACATCTTTTGGACATAGTCCATCCATAGAAGCAAACATAATTACTGACACTGTTGATATTGGGACTACATTTTTCTTATTCCATTCTTCAAAAATCTCATTTGGCATTTTTATTGAGATTATGTTATGCAATATTTTACAGGCTCATAAATTTTTTCTCTGCCTAAAATCTTTAGTCCCCTTTAATGTCCAGTTTTTGAAATCATAAAATTATCTTTGATTTGTCTTGTAAACCAAAGCAGAATTTCCCATGAGCTTTTTGTTCCTCATAATTAATTCTAACATCTTATAGTTTTCAATATACCAATTTTATCTGGATCTTTAGTCCATTATAATTTTCTAAAATCAAAATTTTAACTTAGCCTTTTACTGTTTATTTCAGAGTGGCATGATGATTGGGAGGAAAAAACCCTCAAATACATAAATCTATATTGAAGAAAGGAGATACAAAAGAATGTATAAATTATGAGATCATGCCAAGGAAGATTTTGGAAAACAGAACACGATTTCAGATGCTTAAAAAAAAAAAGGATAATCGAAAGACAAGAAGAATTTGAAGACCTTTCCTTTGCTTCAATGATTATAGTAAGGCCTTTAGTTATATAGAACATGGCAGAATGTTCCATACCAATACACTACCAGTACATCTGTTTCCCATAACGTCTGCCCATCTGATTTGATCCTGCAGAGTTTGCATGCTGGGTTGGGGATGTCCTTTGATAGAACAATGCCATCTCTCAGGACCCCAGAAGTGCACCTTCCCCATAGCAGCACCTGCCCACTGGATCTATCTGGCTCCCATTCTTTTGTTGTTAGAAGAGCCATGAAGACCTTCCCTTCATCCTTCTTGCCATCTTTTTAATAATTTGATTGTTGTGAGTCATCTAGAATCTTTGAGCATTGGGTGGAATACAGGCTTAAAATGAATTGTTATTGTACATCATCACACACACAAAAATCATGGCTGCTGGTTCTTAGCTTGGTCTTCATATGCACCGAGTTCTTCCCAAGGACCTAGGATGCTATAATGCAAGAGTCTTCAAACTTGACAGCTTCAAGACTTGTGGACTTCAACTCCCAGAACTGCTGAGCTAACATGACTGGAAGAGGAATTCTGGGAGTTGAAGTCCACAAGTCTTAAAGCTGTCAAGTTTGAAGACCNTTAAAGAGATACAGGTAATGTGTACCAGAGAACTTAAAAGGTCATGCAGGGGCAAAAGTAACAGGTTTTATTTTCTGAAGAGTCTACAGTGCTCTTCCATTACTCCACCCCAGTCCTCTCTGTACAAGCTAAGAATAAATTGGGCAAATCCAAGGGGCACAGCTGCTCTGGGTTGACAGGAGAAGAGCAGTGGAAACCACACCAGCATTGCCCATTCTTCCAGCGATTCGTGAATGCGGTGATTTTTATCTTGCCAGCCAAGCTGTGTTCTTTTCAGGGGCACAGCAAATAACTAGCACAATAGTGACGGAAAGGAATCTGCATCCTGAAGGCTTCAGCTTCTGATGTCAGCCACATTTATAAGAGCATGAATGAGTCCGTCTCGTGCCCCAGCCTCTCTCAGCTGTCGTTCTGACTCATTCATCTGACTGCCTATCCTATATATTGCAATTTTATGGGTAGCAGCTCCTAAAATTAGCCCAAATTAAATCTGCAAAGCAGGGGCTAATAAGCAAATATGACACAATAGCAAAGTTCTATTTGGCAATATTATAAAAATAAAAAACAACACTGAGGGGAATGTGTGAATGAGAGCCTAATCTTCATTCAAATAAACCAGTGGTGAGTTTCTTTGAAGATATAATGAAGAGCCTAAGAATGAAGAGCCTTCAATGTTAGAAATGCAATAGAGTTGCTTATTATTTTCTATACGTTTAGTCTTAAAAGATTTGTAACGCATGACCCAGATTTAACTTTTCAGATTTAAGAGAAAAACAAACATCTTTTTGGATTTTAAAAGAAGTACATCCACTGTAATGTCTTCATGTTTTTTAGAAGCAATTTGCATTATTTTTTTATTGTAAATGGTAATCTTCAACAACAACAGCAATAGCACTCATAGTGCTTTGCACCTCTCTAAGCAGTTTACAGAGTTGGCATATTGCCACCAACTATCCGGCCCCTCATTTGGCCAACCTCAGAAGGATGGAAGGCTGAGTCAAGATTGAACTCCAGACTGTGGGCAGTTAGCTTGCAATGCTGAATTCTAACCACTGCATGAACAGGGCTCTTGCATATGGCACGTGTTAGCCAGGGATCACCAAGGTGGCTGGTTGTGTCTATGAAAGGATTTTTTTCGGCCAGTAGTGTCTTTACCCGCGGGACACCTGAATGCAATTGAGAGAGGCTCCTTTCTCATCCCTATGCAGTTTATTCACTCATGGGAATTGAGCTGCCAACCTCAGTGGTGCGCAGGCCCAGCATTTTACCAGCATCTTACCACCGTGCCCCCCTGGGGTTCCTGTATAATAGTTCTCTTTAAAAAAAAGACTATTATAGGGTTCCTGTACAATCGTTATACAGTCTTGGTTGACCAATGGTGATTGACCTTTTTTTTTTTAAGGGAGAAGTTAAATTAAAAATAGAGAAGAATTGGAAATGGAAAAATCACAGCTGTCAATGGTTTAGTTATGTTCAGTTGGAAAAGAGGATCTACGAGGCTCAGCTAGCTAAACAGATATAAACTTTGTCAATGAAGAATGATAGATATGACATTAAGAAAAAATAGTAATCTTCTCTAGTGTGCATTTGTGTTCGTTGTTAAATTTTAATTAACAGAGCATATGATGCTGCAAGAATGAGTATAACTTACTGCCCATGACTCATAGGCTAGAGTCCAGCTGTCCTACAGGAGATTCTCCAGAATGATTCAACCATTCATTTCAACCCTCTGATCTGAGATGCTGCATTCCATTCTTTGTTTTATTCCTCTTTGGAATCTCGTTTCTCTTTGTGAATATTAAATATCAGACAGTCCTCCAGTAGACATGCCAAAATGTATTCACTACAAAATCATAATAGCTAAAATAGTTTCACAAGAAGGTCAAAATCTGGTATATGGTGCAATATTTTTTTAAAAAGTGATAAGAGATTTTAGGGGGTACATTTAGACTTTAGAGAATAGACTTCAATCAATCAATGGGAATTAAATTAGTTGAGATCCTATTCTTATTTTTTCAACAATATGCTGTATATTATCTTGCCAATTATTTTGAAATTTTCTCAACAGAGAGGGCGTTGGTACTTACCTGATACTCTCTTTGAGCTGTGAAGAGCATCCAGTAGTGGGAGGTGCTTAGTCTCTGCATTCACAGGCTGAGCTTGATTTCTGGAACGCTCCTCCTCCACCACATGACTCCTCCTCAGCGTTCCCTGGTTTTGGTGAAGATGAGAGAAATAAGCGCTCTCATCCTCACATTCTAAAAAGTTCATTGGCCAAAACAGGACCCTACCAGATGGAAAAAAGGGTGGGGCTGGATGCTCTTCACAGCTCAAAGAGAACAGGCGTATCAGGTAAGTACCAACGCCCTTTCT
>BHFT01035336.1:0-18018 GCA_004320025.1 Laticauda laticaudata | reverse complement strand
GCCCAAAACTTTTGGAGCGGATGAAACGTCAATAAACGGATGCTGGACGGATAGAGAGGAAGCAAAACGGAGGCAGGGAGTACATCGCGTTTTCGAACGGATGGCAAGGTTTTTTGTCCGTTTTACATCCTCTTTGCACCTGTTGGTTCACTGTGACATGGGCTTTAAAATCGCTTGATAAAATAAATAAATAAATTTTATTTTTAAATAAAAATAAATTAAAAAATAAATGTTATGAGGAGTTTGAGTGAAATATGGTTTCAGCTGGTGCAGTCACTGAAGGTGAAATGGCATCTATGGAGATTCTCAGTCATCCAGGTCATGGTTGAGGTCAAAGAGGCCTCAACTTTTTTGGGGGGGGGGAAGTGTTTTGACATTACCTCCTGCTTCGTAGAGATGAGANTCAAAGAGGCCTCAACTTTTTTTGGGGGGGGGAAGTGTTTTGACATTACCTCCTGCTTCGTAGAGATGAGAGAGGAATGCCCCAAGATCACCCAGCAGACTTTGTGTTTAAGCCAGGAGTAGAACTAACAGTCTCTTAATTGTTACTCTAATGTCCTCACCACTACACCAAACTGGCTCACTAATAAGGACTTATATATAATGAAAAGAAAGTAACTATTGGTAATCCTGTAGGTAATAGAGCAGTTCTTTCAATCTTTTGCAAGATTCCTTGGGAATGGGAGGGAAAGGATTCTCTTCTTTGACCAGTGCAAGCAATGGTGGGATTCAATATTTTTTATTCTTACTGGTTCTGTGGGCGTGGCTTGGTGGGCATGGCAGGGGAAAGATGCTTTAAAATCTCAAATCAGAGGTGGTATTTGCTGGTTCTCTGAAGTACTCAAAATTTCTGCTACCAGTTCTCCAGAACTGGTCAGAACCTACTTCATACCACCTCTGAACGCAAGAAGGCTGTTGTTTGCTTCACCCATTTCTTTAAATTCTAGTGTGTCCATATTTTTATCTTCAAATGGCCACAGAAATCGTCATTTCTGCAACTGTACTTTATTGCTGTTCATGACTAGCTGGTCATATCTGCATAATGAAAAACATTATTGTCCTACCAGAACTAACATTAGTGTAAAAAAAAGCAAATATGAAAGAAATATGTAATGTAAAATACATCAACAACAAAGATCAAGACTTGAAGTTGAAAACAACTTGACTTCCCCCCCCCCTGCAAATTTCACAACTATTACAGGAAAAATAACTTTTTTAGAAATTGGCTTTTCTATTGCATTCCTTTGGGAGTGGTCATTACAAACATTGTCTCTGTGATTGCGTCAGGGGAATAAACTGAAAGGTAAAAACATGTTTTCTTCCATAATACTGCAAATAATAAAACACAGTTTGGATGGGATCCATTAGCTCTGTTTCTATGATCCTAATTCTTTTCTCCCTTGACTTTGAACATTCACTTTCATTACCAATTTCATATTTCAAAAGTAAAGAATTAATTCTCTCTTCTAACCACTGGAATTTTGAATACAAAAGAGTTGTGATCCACCTGTGTAGAAGCAAGCAAATAGTTTCAATGTTTCTTGATTTGCTTCTGTATTAAATAATATCATTTTTTTTTTACCAAAAGTGTGTGAAATGAATAGCTTTTTTACATGAAGATGTATATGTTTTTAACCATTGGAGTGTTGATCCTTGTTTCCCTCCCAACAAGTGTTTGCAAGATTCCTTTCACAACATGTACTAGGACTGACCCTTGTCCCATTTTTCATAAATATATCTCTGTCTATCTCTATCTATCATCTGTCTATCTTTATAATTGTTCTTGTGAATAGTGAAATAATATTAAACATAATATTTACAGTGGGTATGTGTTGATCAGTGGAAAATCATAGGTCCTAATTTCTTCTTTGGGAGACATATTTCCTTTCTGATTTTTGTTTTATTTTGAGGAATACATTTAGCAGAGCTGAATATCTGCAAATAATCAAATTATATTTTTAAAAGAAATAGTAGAAGAAGAAATCCTAATAAACAAAGACCATATTCCATTCAGTCTCATAATCAACATAATATATATAATATAAAAACTGCTAGTATCAGTTCTACTGTGAACCTGCTGCAGAACAAGTTCCCAACTTAGAACATGTAGGAAAAGTAATAGAATTGGTTTGCTTAGTTTTAGCTGTTATCCTCTGAATTACAGCTGGTAGTTTTAGAAAGATTTGAGGGGGGGGGGAAGGAACAACAGTTTAATGCAAATTAAATATTTGCATGTGATGATGCACAAATATGTGAAAGAAGTGATGTGTACATGTTGACAATACAATACTGTTTTTGTCCTGTGAGTCCTGGATGTTGTGAAACATTGGTCACTTTGTTCATTCTCTGAGTGTGGTCACTTTAATCGTGGACACTTCTCTTAAGCCCATGTCACACTGCACCAACGGATGGAAAGAGGATGTAAAACGGAGAGAAACACATGCCATCCATTGGTTAACGCGATGCATCCATTCTGTACTCACTGCCTCCATTTTTCATCCTCTCTATCCGTCCAGCATCCGTCAACTGAGGTTCCATCTGCTCAAAAAGTTTTGAGCTGCTCAAAACTTTTGAGTGGAAAATGTATCCAACGCGTCCATTCTGCATCTGCTAGGCATACAGGGGACATCCGTTCTGCATCTGTTGTCATCCATTACGCATCCGCTATATCCACTAGGCATCCGCTGTGCATCCGCGCAATTCAAATCTGCTCCAGCGGTAAATGGACGCAGGGAGGAAGCGGAACGGATGTGAAATGGACACACAGCGTTAGTAGCACGGACGGAGAAAGGATGAAAGCGGATGCAGCTCGCAAACAAAGCATAAAAACAGAAAAAACATTTGCAGAGGGGACCTATCCACTCTCATCCTCTTCCATCTGCTAGGCTTCTGTTCCGCATCCGCTTTCCATCCGCCCCCCCGTCCGTTCCTTTCCGTGTTATCCGCTCTGGTTATGCAAATTTTTGCCCCTTTTGAGAGAGGATAACAACAGATGGAACATTTTTCTCATCCGCTGTGTCCTTTTTACAAACTTTTTGCATCCGTCAGCCAGTGTGACAGGGCCTTTAGCTACACTATTTCTGATATGTATTCCATGAAGATGGAAATTGTTGATGTCTTGTTATTAATGGATGATATCTTGTAATTAATGTCAAGATTATTAGGAAAATCTTATATTTATTTCAAGTGGAGTGAACATGTACTGTAATTGACTGAGTTTATTTATTATTTTCCAACTGAATTACAGATTACTGATTCAGAGCTAACAACATATCTTGGCTCTGATTTTTGCTGTAAAGGAGATTAATGCAGACCCTACACTCTTAACCAATATCACTTTAGGTTTCAACATCTAAAACAACTTTGGGTTTCAACATCTATAACATCTATAAGCTTTGATCCAAAGCTTACATATGTAGCTACAATGGAAATTCTCTTCACACCAGGCAGATATATCCCAAATTATAAATGTGATTTTGAGAACAATCTGGTAGCAGTCATTGGAGGATCTAACTCAAATGATTTTATTCATATAGCAACTATTTTGAGTAAATACAAGATTTCACAGGCAGTTCCTCCTCATGACAGAGAAGAAACTGAAGAAGTCCTTGCAGAATGCTTATTTGAACATTAATTAAACACAATCAAACAACTAAAAATGAACTCCATAAAGGAGGTTATGTAAAGTAAGCCCAACTATGGAGTATGCTGACCTTTATTTTACCATAATAACTATGTGAATTAAATATTTTAATATTTATTAGTATTAACAGGCTTCAGTTTAGCTGCTTATAAAATACATGCATTAAATTAATATCAGAATCATGTGATTTCAGTCAAAGATAGGCAATACAGTCTTAAAAACATACTGACAAAAATAAGGCTAAAGGCCCGGTCCACCTGCACTTATGGATGCAAAGAGGATGTAAAACATTAAAAAAAGCTTGCCATCCATTCGAAAACGCTATGCATCCATTGTGTACTCCCTGCATACGTGTTTCATATGCTCTGTCTGTTGAGAATTCCATCCACTGCAATTTCATCTGCGCAAGAAGTTTTGAGCTGCACAAAACTTTGTGAACGGATGAACTTTCCCACGTACGATGCTACATTCGCACATATTATGGTATCAAATGTTCTATGTCCATTATCATCTGTTAACATTCCGCTGTATCCTCCTCGACATCCTCTGCCATCCCCTTTACACTCACATCTGTTCAGCTGAAAATGGAAAGGGAGGAAACAAAGGTACACAGAACGTTCTACCACAGCGTAGTAAGCACAGAATATAGAAAGGATGTTTAAGTATGTGCTTGTATCTAAAGTATTAAATAATGCGACCAAAACGTTTGTATCTGGGTGAGTATCTCATATATTTATGATGTTGCAGTTAGGCTAGAGTATGGTAAAGGACACCTAGTGGACGAACCAATTATTGTTTTCTATAAAAGGGGATTTGGCTAGGATGGTCATCTGGATACTGATGGTGACCATAGACAGTCCACTTACGGTTGCACTGGGGTTATCTGTCCCACAACTATCTTATCTATCCCAGCAATGGCATGCACACAGGCTTAACCATTTTTTTCAAAGTTTTCACGCAACGATTTATTATGTAAGCAAAGTGACATAAGTGACACTAAAGTGTCTTAAGCAAAGATAAACCTTATTAACTTTCTACGGTAAATTTTATGACTTTATTAAAAAGCAAAATGGAACACAGAGTAAGCTGTATTAAGTGTCTTAAGCAAGAGATAACTTTTAGTTAAAAAAGTAGTAAACAACTCAGTCTCTGAGACTATTCTGAGTCAGAATAGACTATTCTGCGTGCATGCTGCATTCTTTTATATCCGCAGAGCTGATGCAATTCATGCTCCCCGCATGCACAGTGAACGCTTTGCATCCAGTATACATCTGTGTGGCATCCCCTTTGTTTCCTATAGGTGTACGTGATGCATCCACTATGCATTCGCCCCTTCCGATATGCGTCCACTTCAAAATTCTCCCCGGAACCCTTCGGAGGTGTCATCTGCTTCCATCCACTTTCATCCGCGAGGCTTCCGATGAACATCCCTTTAACATCCCCGCTACATACTACCCACGTCCGTTCTTTTCTATTCTGTTTATGCAAATTTTCGCCACTTTTGGTAGCGGATGAAAACGGATGGAGCCACCCCCGAAATTTTGCTCGTCTGCTGTGTCCTTTCTGCATAAGTTTTGTGTCCATCGGCCAGTGGGACCTAGCCTTTATAACTTTCAAATGTATCACATATCTATTTCAATATCAACAGTAATTTTCACAAATCATTTTTGCTCATTCTTATTTAGTTTATTTTAAAAATAGATTCATATGGTTATCTTATACTTTGGAAAGGAAGAGGGATGTAATGAGATTGATACCAAATGTATTTTGACCATCAACTGTTACAACTGAGATTTTCCAAAAGATATTTCTATTAAAAAGTACGACTATAAATCTAGCAATTGTTAAGATAATCATGTAGACACCTTCTTGTTTCAATACTTCCTATATATTAATTAGGATTTTTTAAGTGTGCCCAAGAATGTCAGGTTTTGTCCATAAGAAATAAATATAAGTTTTAAAAATTGTGGGAATTCTACTTTGAGATTAAGCTTTCAAAACATTATTTATCCTTTTTTTAGAATGGAAAGAAGCTTAAAATTCTACTTCCAACAAAACAATGATGCAAATAGGAGTATAAGTTCAGTTTCCATGGAATATTTGTCATACAATTGGTAGCCTAGGTGACAAATTGTACAGTGGGACCCAACCTGTCCACTCTTGGAGGGTAACTTCAGTTCAGGTGATATCCACAGGTTAACTTTGCAATAATAAAAGATGTGTTACTAAGTTCATAGTGTGGGGGGACTATAAGAAGCACTGCCCACAATAGCTGAAACATCTAGTTGATATATAGACTAAAAAGTGGATCTTCTTTTAGCCTGATGGCATTGGTTATATGAGTTATATTAGTTATTGGCCAGGAATTGTTTATGTTTCTGAATGTTGTTTTATTTAAGTCAGAAAAGTTAGAAAGATTCTATTTAATATTGCAATCTCAAAATCCTGTAATGACAATCTGTGAATATAATTTACAAATATATTAACCTATTTTATTTCCTTCATGGCCAGGCATCCCCTCTCTCTTTGTGTAATAATAATTGCTGTTCGGGTTACCAAAAAACCTCAAGAGAAGAAAAAAACATTTTTGCTGCTATGATTGCATGCTATGTCCACAGGGAGAGATCACAAATCAGACAAGCAAGAGAAATTGTGAGATACTGGATGTCCTCCATCACTTATCACACTCAATTTCCTAACCATGTATACTTTTTCACAATGATTTAGTATCAGGTGAATATGAAAATAGCAATGAAGGGAATATTGAATACATCCTGTATTAAGGCATTTTTAAAGTCCTTCCTACCTTTAGTTCAATTCAATGTGAATGGTTTATCTTTTTCATTGTAGGATCGCAAATACCTTTGAGATATTTATGCTTTTTAAAAAGTATTATAAAAATAAATATAATGGTCCTTGGTTAATTATTTTCATCCATACTTGGGTGGATTATGAATGAAATCCCCAGGAAGTAGTATGTTATTACTAAGGTTAGTCACACAGTCAGCTGACATTCAGACTGGAATTGACATTTTTGTTCATCTATTGTAAACTTCCCAAGGACTTTGTATAGGCAGATATGGATGCTTGAGGGTGTTACAGATATTGTCACCAGATATTGTTTCCAAATAGCAAGGCAGATCTTTAGGTAATTCTCCAAGAGCTCCAATTACAATTGAGATAACACACACTTTCTTTTTACAAAGTTGCTCAACTTCAATTCGTAAGTCCTGGTACTTTGTGATTTTTTTCTTGCTGCTTGTCTTCAATTCATGCATCATCTGGTATTGCAATATCAATGAACCAAATCTTTTTCAACTATTGTTATGTCAGGTGTGTTGTGGGCTAAGTACCTGTCAGTCTGAATTCTGAAGTCCCACAAGAACTTGACTTTTTCATTCTCCAGAACCATCTCAGCCTGATGTTCCCAGTAGTTGCTCCTATACTGAAATCCAAACTTTTGGCACAGTTTCCAGGGAAGAATTACAACTACTACTACTACTACTACTACTACTACTGTTGTTATTATTGTTATTATTGTTATTATTATTATTGTTGTTGTTGTTGTTGTTGTTGTTGTTGTTATCATTATTATTATTGCTGTTGTTATGATTACATTTGTTCACCACTCAACACTTTGTTTCCCAATGATGAATTTGTTGAAGTATATATTTATAACATATGTGTTTTATATCTTTTTCTGAGGCTGGTGGCCTATCAACCATTTCTTTACTTTCAACTTATATTTGCTTTTGCCAATATGGACCAATGCTTCCAGTGTCCAGAAGATCAATATCCAAACAACAAACATAATTTCTGTCATCTCAAATATTTAACTTATCTCTCTTATGAAGAAACATTAGGAAGCAGCTTGATGATAGTGGCCATTATTCTTTCTTTTACCACAATTTCTATACTAAGTATTCCTGAAGTACCACAACACTCCTATCATTAAGGCCAACAACCACAGCTTCTCCTATATCCTCCTCATCTCTCTCCTCCTCTTCTTCCTTTGTCCTCTGCTTTTCATTGGTAGAATGAAAAAACTTTTCACCACCATGGTGGTGACCTGCCTCCTTCAACAGACTGCTTTTGGGATCATCTTCTCAGTGACTGTTTCCTACGTACTTGCCAAAACTATCACTGTAGTTCTTGCTTTCATGGCCACCAAGCCAGGATCAAAGATGAGGACATGGGTTGGAAAAAGACTGGCACTTTACATTGTTCTCTCCTGCTGCTTTATGCAAACTCTTCTTTGTTCTGTGTGGCTGGCAACTTCAACCCTTTCCCAGACTTTGATATGCACTCCTTCATTTCTGAAATTGTTGTGGAATACAACGAAGGGTCAATTGTCATGTTTTATAGTGTCTTGTCTTTAATGGGCTTCCTGGCTATGGTCAGTTTTATTGCAGCTTTCTTATCTAAGAAGCTACCAGATGCTTTCCAGGAAACTAAATCCATCTCATTCAGCATGTTTTTTTTTTCCAGTGTGTGGTTGTCATTTGTCATTTGTACATCAGCTCCAAAGGGAAATACACAGTGGCTGTGGAGATCTTCTCCCTCTTGGCCTCTTATGCTGGGCTTCTGGCTTTTATCTTTTTTTTCAAATGATACATCATCATTTTGAGGCCTGATATGAATAAAAGGCAGCATCGAATAAAGAGAATTATTTAAGCAATCCTGTTTTATGTCTTTCTCCAACATGGGACTGGCATTTTGAGGTGAATCTCATGAGGCATTAATTTTGAGAGATACTTTAAAATTCAGATAATAAATGTCATGGTGGTTATAGAAAATCTCATACATCAACCAAAGATGAAAAAATATGCATTGGAATTTGTCGTGATTCTTTATTTATATAATGTTCAGAATGAGAGAAACTGGAAGCTGCATTTTCACACTTAAGTTTGTTTGGTGCTTAGTTTGATAAATTTGGAGAGTTTTTTTTTTAGTTTACTTAACGTAAAATCTTCATTATATTTGTCTTAAAAGTATTTTATACAATGTTTTGTCAACTGACTCAGAATTCAATTAAACTATATAAACATTTTCTAAAAATAGAGAAAAGAAAGTAGTTTAGACTACTAAATACTGAATATAATAAAATGAAAATAATAAAACAGCTGTATACAAATTAATTGACTATGATAAAGATACAATACTTTTGAATAAAACTATATAATGCTGATATATTGAGATACTGTATTCATGCTAGCATTATAAATTTTTTTGAGGTTAATATTGAATAGCTAGTCAGGCATCCAGATAGCCAGGCACCAGACAATCAGCTAGATAGCTAGACTGACAGCTAGATAGCTATATAATTTGATAAATAGAAAGCTGGATAGATGGCAGACAGATGGATGATAGATAGATCATAGATGACAGATAGCTAGATAGCTAGAGAGAGAGAGAGAGAGAGAGAGAGAGAGAGAGAGAGAGAGAGAGAGAGAGAGAGAGAGAGAGAGAGAGAGANNAGAGAGAGAGAGAGAGAGAGAGAGAGAGAGAGAGAGAGAGAGAGAGAGAGATGATAGCATTGATGACTGATAGATTTCAGTGACAAATTATATGTAATAGGAAACAAAGAAATGTAGAACAGCATAGAAGGCATGTAAAGGTTTGGTTATATGTAAAGTCTTTCATTAAGAACAATAATTTTTTGCTAAGAATATTGCTGAAATAGTGATTCTCCTGGAAATAATAGGGGACTAGACTGATAGTGTAAAGCAAATAAAATCCTGCACACAACTTATGAAACACTGGGCTAGATGAAAACTTTGAGACATATGTGTACATCTTGGAGATGGATTGGGGTTTAAAAAGTGTTATGGTGGCAGATGTATTTTTTTGCTTCCTTTAGTATGAAAAAGATCCAGTATATACCTATTGTTGTTTGCCATTTCAGAAAAGATCTAACTGGTTCATTCCAGATTCAAGAGGGATGATTACAGGATATTTAAAGGGGAAAAATGTTCTATGTTATTATTGTTTTGTCTCAATGACATTTGAGACATCTAAGTGCTTTTGGAAAAAAATCATATGGATTTTGGAATAATTTACTATGACCCTCTCTTTCTTATAGAAATTTCCCAGACTTCTTCTGAAGCCTCCAGAAAACATGACCATATGGTGAGCATCAAGAAAGCAGATTCATTGTTATCAGTAGGGAGATGACATTTGTGTTTATTCAGAGGTTGATTCAAATTTATACGTAGCTTGAAAAAAAAACCCACTCATGTGTCACTACAATCCAAAAATACAAACAAGGTTTCCAAAGGAACTTACAACTATGATAAACATCCTGGAGTCTGTTACATCATGCATGACTTTAAAATCACTTTGCTTCTAAATATTTTCTTTCAGAATATCATTCTGTAGTTACACAGGAATGGTTTTTCTGTAAAAAATTAAGAGTGCCATTGTTAAGGATCCCTTGCTATGTATTTTGTTCTCATACTTTGGTAAAGGTAAATGGAACTTTGGTAAAGTTAAATGGAACTTTGGTAAAGTTAAATGGAACTTTGGTGAAGTTAAATGGATGCCTCCAATGTCATTGCCAGAAAAACAATAATAATATAGAACATATTTTTTTTCTTTTAAATATCTTGGAGTATTATTCCACCTCTCTGGAATCTGGAAAGAACCACTCTGAAGGCGTGTGGCTCCAACAGATCCCAGGAATGGTGTCAGAGCTCTCTATCCAGAAAAGTTTAGTGTTAGCGGTGGCTCAGTGGATAAGATGTTGAGCTTGTTGATCAGAAAGGTGGGCAGTTTGGTGGTTCAAATCCATAGCATTGCATAATGGAGTGAGCTCCCATTAGTCATCCCAGCTTCTGCCAACCTAGCAGTTTGAAAAATGCAAGTAGAAAAATAGAGACCACTTTGGTGGGAAGGAAACAGTGTTCTATGCTCCTTCGGCATGTAGCCATGCTGGCCACATGACCGTGGAGATGTCTTCAGACAGTGCTGGCTCTGTTGAGGTAAATCTCCGCTAGGAGAATGAGTACACGCAGTAAGACGTAGTGAGAGTGGTGAAGAATAACACACAACCAGCACACAGATACAGTGTATGTAGGTTTTTACTTCCAATAAATAGTTAAGCAAAGTCCAACAAACAGTCCAAGTCATACACGGTTATAGCAGTCAGTTTTCAGTCCAGGGATAATCCAATATCAAAGTCCAGTATCAAAAACAGTTAGTTATAGACTCACATCATCCAAGAATAACAAAATCTTTTGTAAGAGTCAATAGGGAAATGAAGGACCAAAACCCAGCAGCATCAACCAACTAGCAACACTCAGAACACACAACCCGGAGGCTTCTGGCTCGCAATCTTATGCCGGTATTGGAAGAACCACAGAATGAATCCAATTACATTTTTAGCATTTCTTTAAAGAGACAGTAATTAATGTCTATCCTGATTTAACATATTTCCAACCAACTGTTTAGGTGACTATCAATTCCTAACTTCTCATTGATCGAAAGCCCATTTGGGTAGGACAATATATAACACTTAACAGTCTAAGGTAATGTAATAAGCCATGTCACACTGATCGTGGGCATCCAACGGATGGAAAGAGGTGTAAAATGGAGAAAAAACTTTATGCACTCCAGGTAACAACATGAAAGTTCGGCGATGCTTCAGTTTTTGGATATATCAATCCATTGATACGATCCGCGGGTCTGTTTCTCTTCTCTCTATCCGTGAGACAGATCGCGACATTACGATCACTACCAGATGTGTTACCTGACATTTCCCTCTCAAAAGTTTTTGAGCCTGCTCCAAAAACATTTTGAGTGGAAAATGCTGTAATGCAACGCGTCCATTCTGGCATATACTGTCAGCCTACGCGCATATGGGGAACATCCATTCTGCATTCTATCGTCAGATTTCGCTATCGATGTGACGTCAGCCTACTCCGCTTAGGGCATACTGTCGCGAGTCGCCATCATTCAGACGCAGCTGTGGTCGGCTGCACTCAAATCGGCTCCAGTGGAGCGGACACAGGGGGAAGTGCAGAACGGAGGAGGGATATGATGTGCAAAACGGATAGCGCTGCGTTAGTACGCACGGCACGGAGGAAAGGGATCGAAAGCGGATGCAGCCCGCAAAGAAAGCATTTAAAATGGGAAAAAACTAGCAGAGGGGACCTATCTCGGATATTAAGATGTCTAGAGGATCCTAGAGGATTCAAAACGGACACTAGTCGGAAAAACATATATTGCCTATAAAAGGGGGAGCAACTCCACCTGGATCTCAACTTTCAGACAAGCAGTAGTGAGACGCGATTAACGTCCGTAGCGAGGAAGAGTGAAGAAGCAGGCACCGCGGCATGACAACAAATAAGACACGTGTCGGGTAGCAGAAACCAGAGTACAGGAGCCACCAATCTACCAGAGCACGAAATACGAAGAAATGGACCAGAGACGCGGTACGCGCATGACCAAAGCGGCAAACCTGACAGCGCACGTCATTTGTGTGACGTCATTCAACAGTAGGAAGATTTGGCTAAAACAAAGGGCCCAGAACGCCAGCGAGTAGTTGAGCGGACAGACATCGCGCTTACCACGCGGCAGGGCATGCGGTCCCTAGCGTTTCTGACAGACAGAGCGGAAGACTAGCGATCTCATGACGAGCGAGACAACGCGAAGCCAGAGCGCATCGTACCGAATCGCGACCGCAGAGTGCTTCAGCTAAGTGGAGGAACCGGGTCCGCAGACCAGGTTGACGCGCACGGATCCGACAAGATAGGAATCTGAGATAATTCCAGAACACACAGACTACGCGACAGAAGGACAGTGACCGAGCGGCATGGGTCACGGTAAAATGATATCGAGAGCAGCACTCGAGGAAGCGTAGACTCGAGCGATCGGTCGAGGGTCAACGAAATGAGTGGGTTATTCGACACAAAAGATGCTTCGAACATATGCACGTAAAGATCGGGTATCAGGGTATTGCATACACAAGAGGAGCAGTTTAAGTATGGTTCCGGCACAGAGGGGAGCCCCGTGCCTGTTAAAGAAACCTCTGCCAAACCTTAACCTCTGGATCTTGGCCTCTTCCCACAGCATCCAGTCATGTCAAACGCATCGGATTGTAACAAAGTTCTTTTTTGGTAAGCCACCAATCGTTCTGCAAAACAGTGCGAAGCCATCTACAGGCCGTCTGGGTCTGAAGATGGTTAGGAGAAGAGCAGAGTAAATGGATGTACAACAAGCTGATGGTGAGAGATCAGGACTGAAGACCCTCGTGGCATTCCAGAACTTCATGAAGGATTGCTCAGCAAGTTTGATGAAGTTTTGTGCAGCGGCTGACACCGAGGTTGGACCAAAGCAGAGCACCAACTTCCAGCATAGCCTGGACCCCTGGCTCAAGGTGGCACTGGTCTGCGGCCACCTGGCCTCAGGACCACCTTACAGGAGGCATGCCAGTTGGCTTGGAGGGTTGCCACACACACCATCACATTGTGGTCAGAGAGTGGTTGCAGGCCATCCATGCGAAGAAATACATGGAGGAGCTCCTCCAGTGGTCCTCCATCTGAAGAAGGGATGGAAGAAAGTTGCAGACGCAGTGGTATGCAGAGGTGGAACTTCCCACACACCATTGGCAGCCATACGATGGCAAAGCATGTGGCCTGCAAAGCACCAGCCAGTCAGGGTCCCACTTATTTCAATTAACAAGGGCTTCTTCAGCATTGTCCTCTTACGTCATGGTTGATCCTGACTACAAGTTCATGTACATTGATGCTTTAGGCCAACAGGGTAGCTTCAGATGCCCTAGGCTATACAACACTAGTCACCTCAAGGAGGGGCTAGAATGCAACCCCATCACCGGGCTTCCCCCCAGGATCCAAGACCCCCCCTGCCAACGACACGCAAGATGTTCCCTACTTCATCCTGGGGGATGACGCCTTCTCCCTCACAACCTACCTCATGAATCCCTACACTTCCAGATGCCTCACCTGTGAAGAGAGGATCTTCAACTACAGGTTGTCCAGGGCAAAGGCGGGTGGTGGAGAACGCCTTTGGCATCCTGGCCAACAGGTTCCAGGTACTTCTCACACCATGCAGCATCACCAGAGACCGTGAGGAGGATCGTGGAAGCTTGCTGCATCCTGCACAATCTCATGCACACTCCACTACCTGGTCTTGCAGAACAGGCTCGTGGACCTCCAACAAGCAATGGGAAGCATGGAGCCTGGGGAATGGAGGCAAGGCAAAACCTGATAGACACTGAGGATGTGGCAAGGCCCCAACAGAGACTCACGTGAAGGGAAGAAGCAGCGCAACGTCTGAACACTGGTGCAACTCCCCAGCTGGAGCAGTGGAGTGTCAAGACAGGAATGATAGATGATTAATGATGCTTTCCTTGAGCCTGTCTCATCACACGGATGAGATTGCGCCATGTGATGTTGGTGGGCCTAACAATGAACAGGGCATTTAAATAAAGAGTGGTGTTTAGTTAACATGTGTGGATCAATGATTACATTAGTATTGATAATGAAGGGCCATAGGTGTGGCACCTGGGATGGTGGACCATACAGTCCCACTATGCCTGCACTAGAGGTTTATCTATCCCCACAGCTATTTCAACCCATCCACAGCTATCTTAACCATTCCAAAAGGTATCCCTGCCCCATCCACAGCTATCTTAACCCATCCCACAGCTATTACCTATCGAAAGGTATCCTCGCCCATCCCAAGGTATCCTGCCCTCCCCACAGCCATTACCCATCCAAAGGTATCCTGCCCCATCCCACTGCTATCCTTACCCATCCCACAAGCATGCAAGGTTTAAACCTTTTTCTTAAAGTTTCCACCAAGTCTTTATTTTAGAAAAATAAATGAAGCAAGTGTGTGAAGCAAAGATAATCTTATTAATAACAAGCTGTAAACCAAAATGACCCAAGTCAAGTGTCCAAATAAAGTCTACAAGGTAGCCACCCAGTCTCTGGCACTCTTCTCTGTCAACCAGAGGTGTGCCAGTCTCAGGGGAGAAGGGTCAGGTGCTGTAGAGGTGGGTGCTGCTGGAGTGCTGGTCTGAAGCGCAACTGGGGTGCCTGGCCCCAAGAGGACAACAGGTGACAGTGTGTTGAGGAAGCTCTCCAGACAGCTGGTTCAGCCCTGTGATGTTGAGAGCTCCTTCCTCCATGCATGGGGTGTCAGTCCAGTACTGATGAAGATGTACTGAGGCCGGGCTTGGCTGTGGGGTGGAGGAAGGAGCAGTGTAGTGGGCTGTCTGGTCTGCAGGCAGTGGTGAGGACTGGCGTGGGTGGCATCGTTGGCATCAGTGGCATGTGTGGCATCGTTGGCATCAGTGGCGTGGGGGCATCAGTGGCGATCAGTGGAACCGGTGGCAATGGTGGCATCCGATGAACCTGTGTGTGGACTGGGAAGGGCTGCTGCCTGTGCTGCTGGACTCCTGGTAGCCGTAGCCCCTGGTAGGTGAGGGCCTATGGAAAGCATTGGAATGGGATGAGACATCACTGGGGTGGAGGAGCAGACTGGACTGGTGGGAGCAGGTTCATCTGGATCTGGAGGATTGTGAAGCAGATTGGTGATCCTGTCCTTCACCAGCTGGTACTGGGGTTCCGCCATGTCGTGAGGGTCTGGTTTATTTAGGTGAGGAAGGACTTGCGGTTGGAGGATGAGGAATTGGTTGTGGGACCAGCTGAGAGAGGATATCTATGCTGCTCCTGATGGTGTCTCTTAACTCCAGCAGGACAGTGTGGCTCTGCCCCTCCTGTCTGGCTCTCTGCCTTCTCTGTGGAGGTGGAGCTGGGTGAATGCGGGTAGGACTGTGGTGGAAGTGCCATCTCTTTCTCCCCAACTGTGCCAGGGAGTCCTCCATGCGCTCTGCCAGGGTTAGAACAGCTGTCCATGGGTTCTCCGTTGTGGCACGCTCCACAGAACACCTGCCTGGAGACAGGAACTGACTCTCAGCCAGAAAGAGGACTGGCTCTCAGCAGACTGCCTAGAGGAGGGTTTGTGAGAGGGGCTTGCTTCTTGGTGGCAAACCTCACCCTCCAGAAGCTGCACTTGGCCATGACATAGGTCCTCTGTGTGTCAGCTTGACTGCGCTGGGGCCAGATTTCTTGAGGTGCAGCTTCCCGTAACCAGGTGTGCATGTGCTTCCACCAGCCGAGGAGCACCTCCGAAGTGTAGCCCAGGCTCTCTGCTTTCTCTCTCCAAGCAGCCTGTTTCCTTTTGGTGTCCCTGTAGAGCCTGTGTCCCTTCCACATAGATAGTCATTCTCTCTCAGCACTCCAGCACCTCATCCTCATGTTCCTTCTCGATGGAGCATTGCCTCCTCTCCGTTTCTCGCATATGCTCTTCCTCCCTGGCAGGAACCAAGGGCCCTCATCAGAGTGGCTTCCAGGTTGTAGGGGCTGCTCCGCTCTCCACACCACACCGACCACCAGCAGCAGCATCAGGATCATAATTATGAGCAGCAGCAAGCAACCACGCAGGACTAGGATCAGCAGCAGCAGAGTTAGCACCAGCAGTGCCAGCAGCACCAGGACACCAGAAGGACCAGGAGCACCAGCAGGACCAGGAGCACCAGCAGGACCAGCAGGACGAGCAAGACCAGGAGCACGAGCAGGGACGCAGCAGGATGAGACAGACCAGGAGCACAAGCAGGAACAGCAGGACCAGCAGGACGAGTAGCAGCTACAGCAGAGTAAGCACCAGCAGAAGTACCACCGCCAGAAGCAGCATCATCAGCTCTGCTAGAAGCAGCATCAGAGAAGCACACCGCCAGAAGCAGCTTCAGCAGAGTTAGCACACCAGAAAATCACTACTCCAAAAGCAGCAGACAGAGTAAGCACCAGAAGGGACACAACACACCGGCCGATAAGCCAGCATCAGCAGCTCCTCCAGAAGCAGCATCAGCAGAGCACCATTTTTCCCCCGAAGAGCGAGCCCGTGCTTAACAGAGCCCGCAGAAGCAGAGTGAGGGCCAGGGGGGGGACGGGTGGCCCTGTCCCTGTCTTGCCAGGGCTGGGCAGCGATGGCTGAGGCTTCCTCTTCTTCCATGGTTTGGGTTGCTGGCTGGTCAGCAAGGTTTGTCAGGCAGGGAGGCAGGCAGGCAGGCAGGCAGGCCAGGCTGGCAGGAAGCTGGCAGGAAGGCAGGCAAGCAAGGCTGGCAGGCAGAATGCAGCAGGCGGCAGGAAGCTGGCAGGAAGCCTGGCAGGCAGGCAGAACCAAGGGCTGGCAGGCAGCTGGCAGCAGCGCAGGCAAGGCAGACAGCAACGGCTGGCAAGCAAGGCGAGAGGGAGATGGCAGGCAGTGGCAGGCAGTCAGCAGCAAAGGCTTGCAGTCAGCAAGGCTGGCAGGTAGCAGGCAGGCAAGGGCAGGCAGGCCTGGCACGGCTGGCAGGCAGTCGATGTGTCGGAATCGGTATTTCCTCTGATGGTGACCTGCTTGGGAAGCTGCCTCCTTTATATCGCGGGGCTGACACAATGCATCTTCCCACATGTGGCAGTGAAGCGCTAGGTCATCCGTTAGGCTTCCACTAGGCATCCATAGGCTCTTTCCGCTGTGCATCCACTTCATCGTAGGTCTTCCGCTGTGCATCCGCCTTCATTCCGCTTCAGCGTCCGCTTCTGCATCCGCTCTATCCGTTCCGCGTCTTGCTTTGCTGCGTCCACCTGGAAGCCCTTGCAGATGGTGCCATCTGCTCCAGTCCACTTCCATCTGCTAGGCTCTCCATGGAGCTATCGCTTTCCATCCGCCCTGCGTCCTCTCCCTGTCCAGTTCCTTTCCGTGTTATCCGCATCTGGTTATGCAAATTTTGCCCCTTTTGAAGAGCGATAACAACTGATGGAACTTTTCCTGTCTGGCTGTGTCCTTTTCAAAACGTTTTGCAACTTTCAGTCCAGTGTGACAGGGCTTAATCCCTACTATGCAAGTTTTATGCTTTACCGAGCCTTGGCTTTGTTTAACAATGATCTGCAATGTTATTCTCTGACAGCAGTACTTTACCAGTTTAATCATTTTTTACTTTGCAATAACATTGTTCTCACATTTAAATATCTAAATCTGCGTGTTTTGATCTTGTCTTTACAAAGCAAGACTGGAAGCCATCGTATTGCTGATTATTGTCTTCATAAATAGAATCTGTTAAAACAATAAAATCTGTTACATTCAATTCCATCAATCAAATAGTTGCTTATAAACATAAATTGTTAATAATAAAGACAAAACATGAGAATTCACCTCATTACTGAACAAACTTAGATATTTCTGTGACCTAGATCGCATCCCAATAACCCTTTTTCCAAAATCCTACAAGTACTGACATAGATTTTTGTGGTATTGATGTTGTGGGGAACTTTGCATCGGGCATAATGCAGTTAAACTTAGTTCATCTT